>VMBQ01005809.1:16470-64219 GCA_007657795.1 Dreissena rostriformis
ATATATATATATATATATATATATATATATATATATATATATATATATATATATATATATATATATATGCTTTTCGTTTCAATTTTTAAACCATTGTATATACCATTTATATATATATGCTTTTCGTTATTAAAAAATGTAAGTTTTGTCTCCCTTTCAACGAGGCAATATGTATTTCTGTAATCTAAACATCTAATCTTGTTCGTGTCACAAGGATAAAGTTTATAAATTCTTTTATAGTCATAAAACTCGTTTTTGTTCAGTCTACATTCCTCGTTAAACCACAATGATTTCTTCACACGTTTAATTTTACCCTGTTTACTGCCTGTGTGTACAGTTTTACGTTAAGCTGAAAAGAGATATCAAAAATGGTGTTTGATAAAGCATCTATACAGTTATCAGTTTTGTCACGGTCCGATAACAATTTATTTGTTATTTCGTCGAAAATGTATCTTTTATCTTCCAAGAAGGATTTAGGAAATCTACATTATTTTGTTACCACTCTATTTTTTATAAAGCTATTCCCTTGATTTAATAGTCTACAAAACAGGGAGTTTATAAATACCCTGCTGAACTCTTTTACAACAATTACGCGTGAAGAATGTTTTTTATATCGATGAAGCGCATGTTAAGCATGCGGACATCGATAATGAATGTGTTCAAGCTAAACAAATATATTTACAAGCTCTGAGAAATTTTAATTTGTTCAAAACAACAGAGAATAGACATTAACTTTGCGCACAAAAATCAAATTATTAATCGTTAATAAATAAAAAAGAAACGGTTTTTTGAAAATAATAAGCTTTGCGAATTCGAGAAATTAAAGCAAGCGAAACTTAGGTAGTTTTGGAAGCATTTTAAACATTATAAGAGTAGAAAGTGTAAAAACATGTATAATGATGATTTTTATAACTATTACTCTACACTAAGTAAAGGTATTTTGCCATGCTCAAATGACGAGGCTGAGCAATTTTGTCGCTCACGCGATTTTAATAACTGTGATGTCCCGTTTCAGGAACTTGATAAACCAATCACCACTGATGAAATGTAAATGCCGTTAGGTTTTTGAAACCGGGTAAAGCTTGTGGCTATTATAATCTGCTTTATGAGTATTTTATGGAAAGCGTGGATATTTTAGGATCACATTTGTGTGAAATATTTATATCTATGTTAAACTCGGGGTATTTTCCTGATAAGTGGACCGAGGGGGTAACTGTGCGGATGTTGACATTTTAAGCGTCGCTGAATTATAATTTAAAACTGGTGAAATAAGTGATTATTGGATCGAAACAAAGACAGATAATACAAAGTTCAGCACTGGCGTCGATTCATTTAAGCTGTGAGTAGTCGATCACATGAATTTATGAAATACAGACTTGATATTGCTTTCGCTGTGGTTACTAGTGGGTGGGGAGCGCTATTGAAAAGTACCGCCAAGACCAGGGTCATAACCCAAAGAACGTCACGCCTGACCGAGCAGCGGATTGGTATCGTCTTCTAAGTGGTACACTGTATTTATTAATCCCCTCAGCCTTTGAAAAAAAAACAATGATTACTAACGGTATCATCGACCAAGCGTACCAAATAGTCTATCGTGAATACGATCGTAAATATGAACTAACATCTGTAAAACAGTGCACATGAATACCGTGGATTATTGCGAAAGCATGTCAATCGAGGGAAATAACCTGTGCTTTACGACACTGAACCCGGTGCAAAGTTACCCACCCTCACCAGATATTCAATGCGGACAAACAAGACAATCTAGTCAACACGTTGAAAAAAGTTCGCAATCATTCATATCGCAGGTCCTTGAATCATCCTTTCAAGTCGATGACGAGGACGTCATCTTTGATCGCCTTAACAATGAACTCCTTCCTCTTGAATCACGTGACACGGACACATATAACATATCAGGTGACGACGTTACTAATGTAATATGGCTGAGGTATACAATATGGCTGATGCTGACAAGAAGGCATTGCAGGAGTACCACGAGCTGGTGGAAATGTACAGAGGAAATGCAAAAGATAAGTGTGTACACCTCTTTTTGCGCAAATACGCATCTGGGAGCCGTTTCATCAATATTTACGATTTTTATGGTATCGTAATTTATATATCCATATTTTTGAATCGGTTTACGATTCTACATTAATACCGTTTCATCGACGAAATCGTTAACAGTCGTTTACATAAAATACGACTACGTAAAGTATAGTGTTTGTTTACCGAAAAAACAGTGACGCCGTCTGAAAATTTTACATGACGTAATTTTCGCGCACTTTAAAGCAGACGAAGAAAACAGAGAGCTGAACTCAAAGCCTGCCTCCTTACAGGCACCTATATCCTGCAAAGTAACACAGTCCGGTTCAATCGGAACGAGGTATCTGCTACCTGCAAGCTGTGCAACATGGGCAACGAAACCAGGGAGCATCTTCTACTGACGAGCGAGGCTCATACAGAGGTACGAAGCGAGGGAATGAATATGCTGCAAGAGATTATTGGGAGACAAGCGTTTGCTGCCATCTGTTGTAATGGGGACCTACTCATACAGACCATATTAGACTGTACTCATGTATCACTACAGCAACACATCAACCAATCGAGAAAGCAGAAGACTGATGTCGAGAGATGGTCACAGATCTACTGCGAGCGAATCATTGCATCTCGAACAGGCCAACTTTCTGTAGCCATATAGTGGGTATCTAAATCTCCCCTCATAAAGGGCCCTCATTATACTTTTAGGGGTTTTGCCCAATAAGCCAAAAATTTCATGAACTGACACTTATTTTTTATGAAATAATAGTAAATTAATTTATGCGCATGAAAACTGTATATAAGTTGTGTTTCTAAAACCGTACATATGTGTTTCTGTGAATAATACTGACTCTTGAAAGCTATCCTCAAGAAGACTTCTACTTAGAGCATTGATTCGAAATGCTTGAAATGTCACTTATGGTTTTAAATTCATTAGTAGCACACACAGTTACTAAAATAAATTTAAAATCAATGTTTGCTTTGATATTAGATTGTTATCCAGAGAAAGAATTTGTAGCCCAAACAGTTTTATTCACCCGTTAACCAGTAGGCGCCGGCACAAAATCTTCTTTTTAGAAGGAGTGCTGTTTCGGAAGAAAAAGATTTCTGGACATATGCATTATGTCAGTAAATGTGAAAAAAAGTGCTAAATATATTTACCTGATGTTATTTAACCTGTTGTTTACTGCGCAATGAAGTCGTGGAAGACTGCAGAAACTTGACCTGCTGATGCCATGCAAATCAGCGACTTCGGAATAAAAATCTCCCTTTCCCAAGTAACGACGTGAAGCAAGAACCTGAAAAAAAAAACATTTTTGTAGTATGTTCAATAATTACTTTATGAATAAATGGAATATTTTAAAAGGAATCAGTGAATGTTTCTGTAGCTTATGATGTTTTTTTGGGTAAGAAAACTAACAAATCTTATGAAGCACTTATGAACAAGCAGATATTGCAAATAAATTGATATCCGTATAGGGCCAAACTACTACATGTAAATACAGGTACTGAACATCAGTACATGTAGTTTTGCTACAAACAACAGAGTAATTAAAGGGGCATATTGACGGCTCAAACAGTATTTGATTTTCTGAAATATATTTATAGTTTAATGAATTTATAATGGTACTACAGTTTAGACTTTAATATTCATTGAAGTCTGCAAGTTATGTGGGGCGCGAGATCAAGCTAATTAGATTTCAAGATCGTTACACCTATTGTTTACAAAACATATTACCGGTATAGTTAATTGTATATGACAATGCAGTGTTTCAATGAATATACTCATTAACATGACATTAGTAGAGCATTTCTATACTATTAATGTAATTCACGAATATCCGAAATAATCAGCAATCCGAAATGTTAAAAGTTTGAACATATGATGTAAACTTCACATAAAATACTTATTTTTATATAATATCCGCAATAAAATAAACATCATGAAATGGGGAAATGAAAAGCATTGTTATTCCTTCGTGTTTAAATCTACAGTACTGCAAATACAATAAAAACATGAACTTAGCCATTTGTTGTATCCGAATGTTTTCGATTCCACAGGCAACATTGACCTTTCATAAGTTGCTGTTATTTACCCAAAGATATAAATAATCGAAAGAGAAAAATTGGTTTTGTTAACATTCACTAGATATCAAATCAATTTATAAATTGTACGGTACCTGTGTTATCGGTTTTATAGCGTTACACCGATTGCATGTCCGCGTTAAAAAATCTTCTAGGAGTTCGAGAACTTCTATTAACGATTCTCGATTTAATCTGTATCGTGACAGCAAGTCTTTTTCGCGGATGTGTTCTAATTCCATTCGGGGTTTAAAAAGACGAGGAATCGGTTGTTTTCTGCCCCTTCTTACATCGTCAAGTAAATATAACGCCGCCATTACGTTAATATACGACTGCTGTTACCTAGTCGTATATTTATGTATGCAATTTATGTAATCTTACTTTACGATTTGCTTGATGAAACGCGATTTTACTGAAACATAGTAATTTATGTAAATCGTAATTAACAACTAGTTGTAAATCGTTGATAAAACGTTTTCCAGACATGAATGATTTAGATAGACTGAGATGTGAATATTTTGAACAGTTGAAAGAAGTAGATCACGATTTTCCCTTTGATCGGAATGTGAATCTTAAACGACGAGTGTTCACGAGGTCTGGGCAACCTGTAGCTACGCGCCTGGCACATGATCTTTACTACATGTGTATATCATTGAAGTGACTGAGGGAGGAGATTACTCTGTGCCTAAAGATATGATTAGTACAAGCAAATCCCGAAAACCTTCTGTATTAACGCAACAATATCAAAGCGTATCCAGTGGAGAACATGTGCCACTACAAGCGAGTATGCTGCTACTAAAACAAACTATCCTTGCCAATGAGAATCTTAGAACGCAACAAATTAGCCAACTTATGTCGACAAATCTCGCAATACAGGCTGATATATTGGAGTGTTCGAGCAATGTAAACTCCGTGACGTCATCAACCCTCCAGTCTCTCTCCAACATCTCGATGCAATCTATGTCTCGAGTAACCGAGTGTGAAAACAGAATTCGGCATGTGGAAGTGTACCTAGAAAAAAAGAACATTATGAGCCCCCCATTTCCAAATCACGTCCCAGACCCCCCAGGATTTGACGTCCCCTTCACAGGGCTAGATACGAACGTTCCACTTATCGCATCACGTATGCCGATGAGTCAAGGGTCCCCCATTGTGAATGCAAATAACTATACACAGAAAAATACCACCTCGATAAATGTGCACCCATCAAATGACATCGGCGGAAACGACGGCAATTCTAGAGGCGATAATACAATTCGAATTCTGGTTGATCATATAACGGATGTGAAAGGAGAATCTATCCCTGTCAGGGTCACAACCCGATCACTTGACACTAGTGACGGTGATTAATGGTGCGCGGACGAGTTTCAGTTAGTAGAAAACCGTCGCGTTGAACAATATTGCTTGATAGGGCTGAGATCGACTGTGAATACCAGACTCCTGACCACAGAGGTGGAGGACCAGGGCCCGAAGGTGAAGGCTATTAGCGTGTTCCCGATACGTCAGGATCCGGGACGGGTGCTTTTTAAATTGACACTGGTTGCGAACGATAACGCCAGCCTCGTTCTGACGGATAATTTCTCGCCCGAGTATGTCGGATGCCTACCATGGAGATAACGCGAGACACGCAGAGAGCATCATGTACCGATGAATGGATCTCGGAATCAGCGGTTTGGAAATGAGCGGCCTACGAAATGGGCGGGAAACACATGGAGAACAAACAAGCAACGTAGCGCAGAGATCCCATTACGTCTCCGGAGAGCGGCCCAGCGACAGACAGACAGACAATATGAGTACGAAGATAACCGTCTGTATTATGACATTCCGACAGACAACCGTTATGTTAGTTTATCTAGTGAAATTGAGTGAACGAAAACACTGCCTAATAACAATGATGTGTGTGAAAACAATTATCTTTCTAACATTGGCTGTTTTTGGTCTTAATATACTGACATGGAACATTACCGGTATTATGTCTAGCGCGGCGTACCTGTCAGAAATACTGCCCGGAGGCAGCATTGATATATGCGGTATATCTGAACATTGGTTACTGCCTAGTAATGTAAATTTCATGGATACTTGTCTCAGAGACTATAGTTACCACATTGTTTGTATTCATGTTGATTATTCGTCATTCTCATGCGTGATGGGTAGAGGCGGTGTATCCATCTTGTGGAAAAAGAAATTTAATAATATTATCTCATCGTTAACTATTGATGACGATAGAATAGCGGCATGACTCCTGCATTGGTCCTAATAATTCATATGTATCTTATGATGATAAATTTACGTCTTTAATTGACTATGTATGTGTACCTTGTGAGATATCTGATTGTGTATGTCATTGCGAAGTTGCTGATGATGCTTGTCTTAATGTTTCCAGACACAGACCTATACTATGTTGTTTTGATTTTATAATTCATATTGATGAACATGTTGCTAGTAAGAAATATATTAATTGGAAATCTGCTAACAATGATCATGTAATAAAGTATTGTGAATCTCTGGATGAAGCTTTACAGATTGATACAGTACAAAATCTAACGGCCGACCAGTTACTCTACAGGCTGTGTGACGTGATGAATACTTGTGCAAATGACTGTTTCCCAACTAGGCGATTCAGAGGACATTTGAAGCCGTTCTGGACGGATGCCCTTACCGCCCTCAACAGTCAAATGGCAGGGTCACGTGATGCCTGGCAACGAGCTGGAAGAGCCAGAGGAACTCAGCATAGCGCGTATCGTCAATACAAGGAAGATAAGGCTAACTTGAGGAGGATGATGCGACAATGCGCGGATCGCTACATGACCGAACATGACAATAAGCTAGAACACGATTCTGTGCATGATACTGTGAGTTTCTGGAAAACGATTAATTCCAGGAAACATGAATCCGGAGCCAATCTTGGCGGCGGTATAAAATTTAATGAAACGACGTATAGAAGTCGCGAAGATAAAGTTGACCAGTGGGCAAAGTATTTTACAGACTTATACACTCCATCCAACTTACATTACTTCGATGCTGAATGGGAGCACTATGTGAAACAGGAAGTTGATGAAACGTTTCGTGACTTGTCTCCCGATCAAGACGTCACCGTATCTCACGAATCGGTGGCCGAGTGTATTGAGACTTTATCGAAGGGGAAAGCATGTGGTCCCGATAATATCACCCACGAACACTTACTATATGGTAAAGATATAATCGCTTGTCCCTTATCTCGGTTATATACTGTTATGTAACGGTGTAGACTAATCCCCGATAGAATGAAAGAAGGCGATATTATTTCTTTGCATAAAGGTGGACGAAAAAGGGGAGATGAACCGATCAACTATCGGGGCATAACATTATCTTCGACCTTGCTAAAAGTGTACGAGATGGTCTTGCTTGACCGGTGTAAAGACAATATAATGACCTCAATAAGGAGGTTATAAGGAGGGTTTCAAGACGGACTTGGATGCATCATGACAAGTTTTTCTCTACGGGAATGCCTAAATTTCTCTAGGGAGCACTCATCGTCTGTGTACATGTGTTTTTTGGATGTACGCCAAGCGTTTGACAGGGTGTGGCATGATGGCTTATTTTACAAGTTGTCCTCTCTCACTTCCGGTGATGACGCCCATACGCCAGCCATCGACGCTAACTCGTTAGCCGCTAACTCGTTAGTGGCGTTTAGTGATATGTATCAGAATGCTACAAGCTGTATGCGTTACCAGGGACTGCTATCAGGGCCACTTCCGGTACGCCAGGGAACCCGTCAGGGCGGAAAGAGCTCGCCGTTATTCTACCTCGTCTATATCAACGGTCTCATTTCAGAGCTGGAAGTAAGAGGGAAAGGAGTGTGCCTATATGACATAAACATGCCCGCACCAACTGTTGCCGATGATATGGTTCCGGTGTCATACTCACAAGCTGGACTTGACAATATGCTCCGAATTTGCACCAGTTACGCCAATAAGTGGCGAGTTTTATATAATACAAACAAATGTTCTGTTTTGATATATAACAATACGAATTTGATCACTCAAAAGGAATTTTACCTCGGAACAGAAACTATTCCTGTAAATGACAGTTACATTCATCTTGGCATTGAATGAAACTCATGCTTGTCAACAGACAACTGCATTCAAGAAGTATGTAGCTCAGAGGGACATATATAAGCGTATGCGCTGAAGGTATGGGACCTGAGAGACTAAGCCCTATCACTATGAGTACGATATTCAATTCAACAGTGTTACCTAAGGCTATCTACGGCAGTGAGCTTTGGAATAACAATTCATCAAGTGACCTATTGAAATTGAAAATTACTCAAAACTTCTGTTTAAAACACATGCAAGGATACCAGAAATGCATTTCTACGGAATACGCTCTAATAACAATAAAAGCTATACCAATAGTTTACATACTCGAGTGTCAAAAACTCAAATTACTAGGACAACTTTGCAGATTAAATCCACAGTATCTTGCAAAAGATATATTCAACAACAGACTTGTACGATTCATTGATAAAGACCGCCAATGTTTCGGCTTTATTCCTGATGTGTACACAATATTACAAAGATACAATCTTACCAACTTTCTACATTAATATGTTGAACACGGAACATTCCCTTCCAAAGGACAGTGGAAGCAAATCATTGAACGCAACATTGTAACGCGTATCAACAAAGAAATGATAAAACGTGTAAAAGCTAGTGACCCATGGGGCGTAGCGGCGAATGTTATAGAAACTACCGGTTACTCTCCTTTATGGTTAATCGCAAAGGACAATAAAAAACTCTTAGCTTTGTGCAAAATCCTAATGAATGGCATCGGCTTATTAATATCAAATCAGTTCATGCAGATCTGCAAACTTTGTCATCTCAGAACAGGAAGCCTGATTATCCGCAAGTTGTGTTAGTGTACTGCTATTGAAGCCTAACGTGAGAAATTGTGGACACTTATTCTTGAGAGTTGTGGGATTGAAGACTTTAAACGCTTCATCCAGATCAGTGCCTTTGAGCAATGTGTGAACACATTAAAGTTTGGCTCTGTAACATCTCAGAAGTATTTTTTGCACATTGGTATTGCCGTCTCAATTTGCAAATTGCTACATTAATACAGCGATGATGCTGCCAGTGATTAGACACATGTCCAGATTGTTTATGTTATAAGCGTGCGCACGCATTGGTGTTAAATCATGCGGCATTCTGCTAGGTATTTCTATATCATTAGTGTATATTACAATTGCTATGTTTATATGCTGGTCTTATCGGTTTTCTCAGGTCAATCGTCTTTGTATTGTTGTTTGTATACATGTACATGTATTAATATGCATATATAATTAATTATCTTTTGTATATATTAATGATGTAAATATTTGTTGTATTATGCTCTCCATGAATGGAGGAAATAAAGAATATATCTATCTATTCAAGAATATCTTAACCAAAAAAAAAACGTCATTATGTTATTGTTGTTGACATGTTTAAATGCTTTGACTCAATCTATCGGAATGCCGTTTGGTTGAAAATGTACAAATCCGGAATTCAAGGTAAATTGCTAAGTGTTTATATCTTTTACACTTTAAATAGCTATTTGTCACTTGTATTAATGTATTAAACACAACAATTGAAAGTTAGAATTAATATTAAATTTGACTTAGATGTTATTGCAACGGCTATAATATAATAGTGTTCATTTTACAGAATTAATTGGTATGTAGATAAGTATGTAGAATTTATTTTTCTAGCCTAATAACTTTTGGGTAATAAGGTTACCTGGTTATCAGGCTGATTTAAAGGCATGTGATAGGATAATATCCGATATTATCATAGAAACGTTGCACAAACATAAACATTGTCATACACACGTCCTCAATCATGAACATGAAACTGTTTTTCACCGAAAAGGGGAATATAAACACCCATATTTTCCAAGCAAAGTCGCTTATTATAATAGCAAACTGAGCTGAAGAAACCCAAATACGTGTAACTTCACCAATATTGAAATCTTCTCGTACTTTCACATATCGCTGACAATTTGCATTTAACAGTGTTAAACACCAAGAATAATGCACACGATTGTCGTCATGAGTATTTAACTGTTTAGGTTCGCACTTAAATATGTACAACGTATTCAATACTGCGCTTAGGTGAGCAAACTGTTGCAACGACTGTAATGTACAACCTTGGGTACTTGCAAGATGTTCAACAATAATGTTCGTGTCTATCATACAAACTTACAAAGACAAAAACTTGAAATGTTCCAAAGCTATCAACATTTAACTCTCAAAACCAATGTAATGGCAAATGGTTTAGCGGCGGAATTACTGTTAACTACAAATATTTTCTTTGAAATCATATAATGATTGTAGAGATGGAAACAAATGCTTTGGTATTGTTTTACAGGCTCAGACGTATGCTGAGCCGGTTTTTTCCTATTGATTTATTTGAGAGAAAAAAAAACTTTTAATTCGCGATTATTATCAAATGTACATTAATGAGCAGCATATTGAAATCGTTGACATCATTTGCTATTTGCGTATACAAATTTATTACCACAGAAATATGCGATATGCCGTAAAAGCTCTGTCTGAACAATCCATTTAATCTGAATACCAGTGTTATTATGTTCAAATATGTTTATAATTAAAAAACACACATTGGCAAAACATTTTTATCTAAGATTAAGTCGCTTTTACACTCATTTCTGTTCTGCTACTCTTAACTAACGAAGTTGTAAAATAACGTTGTTATATATGTGATTTGCAATAAGTTACAACATGAATGGTATAGTGCTAAGCCAACTGGTTTTTTTATTTGTGAGCGAAGCTCAAAAATAATGCAGACGCAATTTTGGAAACCACTATGCCTTAGCTACGGTAGGGCCCGTTACCCATGACTGCCTATGTGGATAACTTCAGTCAAATTTAGCAGACGAAAAATGCTTAAAGCATTTCTGCAGCAGACGACAGCCTGTAATTATGTAAACACTAGGTTTAAGAGCTTGTGGAACATATTGGCCAGTCTAGTGTTCATAACAGCTTGTGCGAGGACATTGGTAAGTTTATCATTGAAATCTGTACATATTGGCTGCTTTAAGGGAAAACGGGGCTTCATGCTGCATTAAAAGTCTGTCATGTGGGCAAAATTGTTTCTCAATAATTCAAAGAAAATAGATAAGGTATTAGATACACATATCACGACATGTACATGATTATAGGCTTGCTTTTCTTTAGCAAGGCAACCACAATTCTGAAGACGGTTGCCAGTGCAGCGACCAATTGTGAATAAAAAGACATAGTGTTGTTATTTTGTCTAAGTTATCTCTATAACATAAATATGAGGATAAACAGTAACACACATCTCGACCTGTGCTTTTAGACACACTCTTTAAAATTTGAATGGGTTGTGTTCATTTCAAACTTGCGATATAAAAAGCTATAACATAAGTTGCTTCTAAGATTATGCAATTGCGAACAAATTCAGTGCCTTCAGCGCTTTGATTGTTAACAAGATACATACACCCAGTTTAACATAAACATGACTACATTGTTTACGTATACCATCTCTTTTCTCGGTGTTATGACGTGTCGGAGCATGTGATAAATTTATTCGTCGTGACATCAAGGTTGTATCGTTCCAGATTCCTTGTAATGCATATGCAATTATATGACGTTATTAATTTCCGTGGTTGTATATGTGAACAACAGATGCAGACGTTTGTCATTATGACCGTGAAAATCGTATTTCTTGAAATGTGTTTCTGATTGCTAACAAGATTACGTCAGATAGGGAATATTTCACCATTGATTTCTGGGCTAATTTAATAATGCAAAGATTGCGTCTTGGATTCTCACCTCTGTAAAATTTGTTCCTTTGATATGCATATTCTAGTAAAGGGTTCATATATCCTAAAGCGAAATAACACTTAGGACGTCGGTAAATAATTCAAATATATTATCGTTTAAAAGTTCTCATCAATTGAAATTGATAAACTTATAAAGCATTAAGAACGCGAAAAGATTTAATAATTTGCACGGTTTCTGTTGTTGTCGAAAATTTGTTTTGGACAATAAGTGGATTGCTAAATAAGGTATGAAACGCATGATGCAATATAACGATGGATTAGAGGTGTTGTCGAATAATCCGAAAGGCACCCTTTCAAATGCTAGTTTGCTTACTTTTTTCTTCAACCTGTGTGTTATTTTCATACATGAGCTTTTTGTTCCAATGTTTAAATCCATCAATTTTAGTATTAAATCACAAACTTCGAAAACTTAAAAACAATTTGAAATGCAAATATCTGCGAATCAGTCCCTTTAAAGTACGATGAATACTGTAAATGTTCATCATTTCAATAGCTATGACAATTATATGAGTATGTACTCATTAATATTGTAGACGATATCCAGTCAGCTCGTAGCCATTTGTCAAATCTCGCGTTGATGCCGCGGACACCGTATTAAGGCGGTGAGCCTCAGGAGCGGGTATTTATCCCGAAGCTAACATGCGTATGACATCTGGGACGACACTTTATGCACTTGCATTAAGCCCATTTTTCCAGGAACAATTCTCACATTGTCTTGTGCAAGCCGGAATCCGACGTTTTACATATGTAACACATAGCAACCTTAAGGTCCAGTTCCTTCACATCTCGTGTATTTTTTAATTCTGGAATTTCAAAAGGTTCATACCAAATAACACAACATTTAGATACATTATTATCGCAAAGAGAAGGCAAGCCATACTTACTCAGTGCCAGCCACAGTCATAATGTTGCTCACAAGGTTGAATGGATAGGAAAACGGGGCCACTATCAGCTGAAAAAGGAAATCGAAGTGCTTTATATGTTAAGTCCATTAATTGGCATAATACCTAGTTTTAGAGAGAGAGTTATTTTTAAAACAATCGCACTAACAAGGTTAACAGATAAACCATTATTATATAAAACAATCATAACAACCAAAAATGGCATAAGGTCTAGGTTTACAGAAAAATCATTACCTTAAATAGCTGAAATAGAAGATTGAAGTGTTTGATATGTATACCTAGTAATACATAATACCTAGTTTTATAGACAGTTATAGTTAAACTCGTTCAACCAAAACAATGGAAGCATGCTTACTATCAAGGTTAACAGATAAACCTTTATTTAAATAAATCATAACAGCCAAAACTGGCCTTATATCTAGGTTTACAGGCAAAACATAACCAATATCAGCTAAAAAGTGTATTGAAGTGTTTTATATGTACATTCCAATAATCGGCATAATACCTTCTTATATAGACAGTTATATATAAACTCGATTAAAACAAAACAATGGAAACATGCCAACTATCTTGGTTAAACTGTTTTAAAGTATAAAAAATAATTCATTAAATCCAAAGCTGGCCTAATATCTTGGTGAACCGGCTAATCATTACCAGTATATATGTATATGAAAACACTTCCACCACTAAAATACAAGGTCTTCTATTGTTTCTCTTATAAACTAGCAAAAAATACAGAAATTTGCCTGGGATTTACTAACAAAACTTGATGTTGAAATTAAAACGATAGAGCGCAAATTATTCAGATACACACGATACTGTGCTGTTAACAAGGGAGTATAATCACATTCTTCAATTCACAATACTGTTATGGTTAGTTCCCTTATATAAGTTTTCACAACTTCATTCTTGCTTGCAGTTTTTTTAAGCCAGATTCTCTGTATACATTTCGTTAAGTATAAGTACACTCACTCAGAAGTTTTAGTCAGTTTTTTTTTTGGTTTATAAATGAATATGGTTGTTATACACTAAAATGGGTTGTTTAACTATTAACGCTCCTATGACAATTGTAACATTATTGTGATCTGTAATAGAGTTAACAGATAGTTTACAATATCAGTAATTTTGCATTAATGAATTGTTTTAATTATACTGAAATAACGAGGGACGCTAAAAAAAAAATACACTCTTCTAGTGGTGTTATGCTACTATATAAACAATATTAAATTACTGAAAAGTTACATAGAGTTTTTACTTATATCTTTAGGTCAGGACAACTAACCTTTTTTGTCAGGACAAGTTAAATTGAATAGCACTAGTCCAACTGGACAAGTGGTTTAAAACATGTTATGTCAAGCTCTGAATTTTAAAATATAAAACATCTAAGCTATATTTTTTTACTTAAGGCAGTAACTCAAATGCAAAATGAAAATTTCATGAAACCAACACAGACCTTTATTAAAATAATAAAACTTAAAAAATGATTTTTAGTTCCAAAAGAACAAAAGACTATTGACATGGGGCCAACTTAACCCAACAACACCATTGGTAATAGGAAGCATAGTCCTAAAAAGAAGATACAACAATAATTTATAATTATACATTACGCAAACTATTCTAACGTGACGAAGTCGACACAGAGAACCAAGTGTACTGCTATTTAACATCATATGAACTACTCAAACAAGTTTGAAAACACTTTAACACAGTCCACTTTGAAATACAAAGTAGTAAGTCGGGTCAAAATAGAATTCAAATATATTTAGCACTTGCATGTTTTATCCAAAATGTGTTATATAATTTGTCATGCCAATGTGTTTGAATAAAATACTGTGGAAAACATCATAATGTTGAATTCCTACACATCCAACGTCAACATACTTTTTAGTCATGTAGAAAACGATATTTAATTGAAATGCATTTAATTTCACATCAATATAAACAATCGGCATGATCTTAACATCTGAATTTCACAATATTTCACGATTTAAGTATTGGTCGTGAATCTTTTATCCATTAAAATTATTCAAATAGGATTGTTATTGTTCAACAAAAGAACCTGGGCCCGTATTCACCAACCGATTTTTAGACTTAAGAATAGATTTCAAACCAAAATAAATACGTCCAGCGTTTGAATATATACAGGCTACCACTGGTGATAATGTCCTTAACATAATGTTCTACATGAAGAATAATATAGATTGGTCCAGGTCAATTAATCAACGCTGAAATTTAAAGTGAGATATCCTAACTTGACAGGGCAAAACTTACCTTGTTGTCCACAAGGTATTTGTTGATCACCTCCACTATTATATTGCTCAACCAGCTCTGGATCAACTCCCCTATCAAGCGTTTAATCAGTCCCCTGAAAATAATTAATGATCTAATTATTGATCTGACAGACTCTTAACCCTATCCAACTCAGATATGCACTTTGACGCATGTATAACATGTATAGTCCCTTCAAACATTTAATTTAAGACTTTTCTTACTGGATTCAAGTTTTAAAGGCTTCATTTTCAACCACAAGGTACTGATCAGCAGCAAACAGCATAAGACTTGAACAGCCTGCGAGTTACGTGCAGGTTGTTCTGGTTTTATGCTGGTTGCATATAGTCATTTTGCCTTTGCTCTGGTCGGGATAGGGTTACAATAGTGCCATGCACTTTTTGGATGATGATTTTGAATGTGCATTTCAACATTATTGCGCAAAAAATAAAAATGTCTAAGCTCAATTTCCAGAATGAAAATAGTTTAGCCTAGCTTCGCTTTCTCAAAACATTACCAAAACATTATTATTTTACCGATTTCGTTCAGTTTTGTTTTAGTATTTTAATAAGTCTACACATGTAGATGTGAATTAAAAATGATTGCAGGTTGTTTTTTATACACGTTTTCTTATACACCGCCTTATTATTGACTGTAATATAAAACTTTCAGGCGACTTACGAAAAGAATCCTTTGATTCCATCTTGGTGATATATTTCAAGCATGCCATTAAAGAATCCACTGACATACAGAGAAATAAATTCGTTATAACTAATATTATACAGTATTCAATAACCATGTATTCAATAAACTCAGTTTATTTACACAGCACTCAATTTGAGATATAATTTATTACTGTTACTTATTTTAAATACCAATGAAAACTGGTATCTAAGAGAAATAAGCCTCTTTTTTTCAATATTCGCTTTTTTTCAGAATGAAACAAAAATATAACTTTAATATAGATGTTTCCGTCCAAAGTTTAGCTTGTCCCAATCAAATCAACAGTTGCAAAGTTGAAGATAATTATCTCATATTTATCAATTCATGATTAACATACTAAAACATGATGCAGACTCTCACGCAGCCACTTATTCACAGTGTCCAGACCACAAACAGGAAGCACTCACTTGGATTGTGTCTCCCCACCCACATACCACCAACATGGAGCACTCACTTGCATTCTGTCTCCCCACCCACATACCCCCAACAGGGAGCACTCACTTGGATTGTGTCTCCCAACCCACATACCACCAACAGGGAGCATTCACTTGTATTCTGTCTCCCCAGCACATACCACCAACAGGAAGAAATCACTTGGATTGTGTCTCCCCACCCACATACCACCAACAGGGAGCACTCACTTGTATTCTGTCTCCCAACCCACATACCACCAACAGGGAGTACTTATTTGTAGTGTGTCTCCCCACCCATATACCACCAACAGGGTGCACTCACTTGTATTGTGTCTCCCCATCCACATACCACCAACAGGGAGCACTTACTTGTATTGTGTCTCCCAACCAACATACCACCAACATAGAACACTCACTTGTATTGTGTCTCCCCACCCACATGCCACCAAAAGATAGCACTCACTTGTATTGTGTCTCCCCACCCACATACCATTAACAGGGAGCACTCACTTGGATTGTGTCTCCCCATCCACATATCACCAACAGATAGCACTCACTTGTATTGTGTCTCCCCACCCACATACTACCAACGGATAGCTATCACTTGTATTGTGTCTCCCCACCCACATACCACCAACAGGGAGCACTCACTTGTATTGTGTCTCCCCACCAACGTACTGGGCCATCAGGCGAATTATTAACACTGCGCCCAGACAAGAGAATCGAGAAAATGCAACACAGGAATTAGGACGAAATCAACTGGTCTATAAATTACTAGCAACATATAGATGAGCCACACTCTGTGAAAATGGGGCTTAAAACATGTGCGTAAAGTGTCGTCCCAGATAAGCCTGTGCAGTCCACACAGGCTAATCGGGGAAGACACTTTCCGCTTTTAAGGAATATTTCATTTAAAGGAGGTATCCTTATCACAAAATGTGTTATATATTAGTCCGCACAGGCTAATATGGAGTGGCACATTACGAAAATACATAAAGCTATGATTTCCCAGGGTGCGTCTCAAATGAAAACTCTAATACATAGCTCATTCAACATTATGTGTCCACTTAGATAGACGTTATGAAGACGCAGAGGAGCTTAAAGCATTGAATCAGGTCTTATTTCACAAACTTCATTAATATTGTACTGATCTTGTAAGATAGAAGTTTCTTTAAAAAAGCATGTACTGTTAAAAATATTTGGTTTAAATCGTATAATGTTAACTTCATATATGATTGGGTTTTGTTTTTTTAGTATTTCTTCTCTTGATGTCAAAGGTTTCAGGGCGATAAGTTATGCATTTGTGTTATTCATGTTATTTTGGTTACAAATGTTTCAGTGTACAACGTTATTCATACCATGTAATGGCTGGCTTAAGACCACGCCCATTCACTTGGAAACACTCTCATTGGCTGTGTATATTGCAGAAACATATAGTCAGGTGTTTTACTTACTCAGAGTTTGAATACAAATTGATTTACCAGAAAGTGTAGAAATAATTAATAACATGTTGTTTGTCTGTTGGATTTCTTGAAATTTTTGACAGTATTTCAGTCATATTTAGGGGGTCAGTTACAATTCTCGCTCTTTTCCCAGATAAGATAGTTTACCAGGACTAAGAGAACATAGAGATTGGCCGCGCGGTAATCGAGGCCATCACCATAGTTATGGTTGTCATGACGTTGCTAAGAGAGGCCAACCAGCTGGTAAGGTTTATGAAAGGCATTTACAAATTATTTAGATTATTCAATCAGCCGGTCAAGTATCCACATAGCATTCATATAACATGTCAAAATGCATGATTTGTTATACCATGATAAACGAAGTGCTTATTTATAAACAGAAAAATAGTATTACCTTATGGTTTTATGACTTAAGAATATTATATATACTATTTCTTTGGAGTAAAAAATACCCGTGTATGTGTTTATGGTGTATACTGTGTATATCCTCACTTGTATACCTTCCATTGTGAGTTATTATTGCTGGGCTAACTACGTTATGTTAAATTATTAAATGGGCTTAAATATAAACACATGTGTCATTTATAGTGGATAACTGGCTGTAATCTGTATCCTCCATTTTGAATTTAGTTTGCTATTTCAGACATCGACATGAATTTGTCCATGACATATTCAACTGGGCTGATGTATTGTCCTCGATATTGCTTCTCCGCGTTGTTTCCTTGCGATTAACCGACAACGACGCCAAATAGCAGGTGCCTCCCTTGAATGAGATGAACAATTACATTCGAGACATCTGGTTATCTTTAAACAATCATAAATTGAATCTTCTAACGGTTCAGCAGAGACTAGCTCGACAAGAAAATATTCTGCGAAACATGGCGTAAGTGTTCAGTAAAACAAATTTAAAAATACGTTCGAACTACAGTGATTGTTCATTAATATAATCGACGCAGTTTAAAGGCTGAGTTTAATCAAATCACATTGAATTTTTAATCTACTGTAGTTCATATAACATGTTTCATCTTCTATAATTTTCATATTAAACGGTTCATCTACCATCATTCGCACACTATCTGTTTCATCTATGTTCATTATCATATAACATGTTTCGTCTGTGATAATTCTCACATTAAATGTTAAATCTACAATCATTCTCACATTAAATATTTAATCTATCATCATCATAACATTTCAAGTTGTGTCTATCCTTATACTCGCTATGTACTGATAGATATCCAATAGCATCACCAAAAAATCATAACAAGCTACCGCATTGTACTATCGTTCCATTTCAGAGCCCAGTTACAATATTAAACCCATGGATCGGGCAATCGAACTACATCAGGTGGCCGACAAGCAGTTTATCGCGGTGACACTGAAGGGCGGGAAACAGTAATATGTCTTCATCAGTTCACAGCAGCGATAGAAAGGAAGACACCCTTGATATCCCGGGAATCATACCGTACGACAAAGTGAACGAAATTGCCTTTGGTAAAAATGAGAATGTTAGTAGTCATACAAGTGGAATGCCGCTAGGCGAGTTACAAACATCCGCACTTAAGTTGAACGCTGAAAATTGTATCTCGTCCAGAACAAAAGACGAGCAAGACGATAGTTCACACACAGCAGCGTTTACGACAGCTTCTACGACAGAACGACGCAAACATGTTTTTCGACTGATGATATCGCTTTTATCTTAGATAGTGATGAACATTTTGTATGAAATGTGTAAAACCTGACATGATATGGAGGATAAATCCTATAAACCAAAATGAAAATTTCCAAATATTTATGAAAGAGCTTAATCGTCAAAAAATACGATATTCGATAATTATTAATAGAAAAAGGGAGGAAATAATAGGATTAATAGAATATTATGTGAGTTTTGGATAAAGATCAAGGGTATCATGCGAGGCTTAGAAACATGGTAGCGTGATGGACAGCGAAACCCCTGTAAATCATCTGTGAAAGATCATATTCATTCCCGCTAAAAATGCAGCGTCGTAGCGATTTTATTTCATTATTTCTTAAAAATGGGGACTTAGATAGAGGTATGATAAACAGAAAAACAGGTTACTACCTGATCTTTTTGTAATTTATTAGGGTCGGCATGAATACAATAACGGCTCGGCAAGCCTCGCAGTTATATTATTCTAAGCCTTGCCTGATATATTACAAAAAGATCAGACAGTAACCTGTTATTCTCTCTATATAAGGCTCATCATTTCAGTACAAAGGTCGTGTATACAACATGCTTTGGTAAAAACGACATTAAGTTTTGGAACAAACCACAATGCTCATTATGGAACAATTTACCCTCCAGTATAACACAGATTGATAGATTGTCTGTTTTTAAGTCATCTTTAAAAAATCATTTATTAGAAAATCTGTAATTTTTTATGTGTATTGTTTCTTTTCTCGGCTTAAGGAATCAGTTTTAGTCAGCAATTTTTATCAAAATTGATCCTTTCTTTCATATATGTTATGCATTCTCCATTTTTTATTCTAAGTATTTTAGGATGGTATAATAAATGATGCTATCTGTGATATCTAAATTATTTCTTACACATTTTTTAAAAGTGTATTTTTAGGATCTCATAATTAATAATGATATCTGTGATATCTTAAGTATCAAAATAGTCTGTGATATACATGCATAGTATTTAATATATTTATTTAAATTATGTTGGTCATTTTATTGATGTAATTTTGTTTAATATTTAAGTGCCACTCNAAAATAGTCTGTGATATACATGCATAGTATTTAATATATTTATTTAAATTACGTTGGTCATTTTATTGATGTAATTTTGTTTAAAATTTGTGTAAGTGCCACTCTATGTCATGCCACCAGCTCAAAGGACCACAATGGAAATATGGGTTTACTCATTTTTGTGTTATCCTTGGTGTTGGTATGTATGTAATGGTATATTTATTTTCATGTATGTTATATTTTATATGTTGTACATGTTGTAAATGCCCTTGTATGCATTCCTTGCCGAAATAAATCTATCTATCTATCTATCTATCTATCTAATGAGGTACCAACCAAAGTGACATATACATATCGTTTACACATGCACGCCGAATGATAAGTGAGACGCGTCGTGCGAAAATGGATATGTCATATGCGGCAAGCGTTGCTCCAGACCAGCCAGCGCTTTCGCGCAGTCTAATCAAGAGATATCATGTCCTATCATAAGCGGACATTATGAATTCTCATATGAGTATACGGATAAATACGAATATCTGGAGCCACACTGTTCGGATATGTCGTAAGACCCGTTTTCGCACGACGCGGCTCAAGTCATACACGATGATTTTAACTGAGTGAATCGATACACCCTTTTAAATCGACTTTTTCAGCTATCATTTGAAGCATAACGTGTTTAAAGGCAGAGAAATACGATTGATACACATGCATACGTATTTTTGATCGCGACTTAATGCATATACATATATATATAGTCATTATGCATATTTACAGTTTTTAATAAAGTGTAAAATGTATGTGTGATCCTCCAGCAGTCGCCTGTCGACACTGTGGTTCACAGCTGCTTTACGGTGACTTATAACAAATCAATTTGCCCATCATCAACCGGCAATTCGCACTTAATCGCCAACTCCAACTGGCAAACTACAACGTTACAAATTGTAAAAACGATATTGAAGAAAAAACACACTGTATACGGTAGAAAGGTTTTCACCTGTACACCTAGTTTCATCCCATCGTACAAAATATGTTACATTGATTTACATCTTTCTTCTTTCTACGAAAACCGATTTTAGGTATGAAGCAATTTTGCTCTATTATTTCTAAAAATACTTACTTGACGGATATATCGGTTATAGTTAATTGCATTGTTCGTGGAATGAACGTATGTGAAAAAGATGCCTCATATGTTTGGATCGTAGTAAACAATTACAAGAAAGGAATTTAACCTTAATACCAAGAATTTCTGTCTAATTTAAATTTCGAATGCGCGATACCCGTTTGACACAACCGACCCATTTCGATGAGAGAAATATATGTTACCCTGGCATTCATAGCAATTATTAAAGGGACTTGTTCACAGACTTTGGCATGTTTTGAAGTTTGTCATTTAATGCTTTAAATTGATAAATGTAAACATCGTAACTAAATAGCTCCAGTATTAAACAAGAAGCAAAATTAAAGAAAGAAAAAAAGTAATCCATACCAGAACTTGAACAACTGACCCTTGGAGTAAAGGATTAAAAGTCCTCGTAATGTCACAAAATATAACGGTAGCAACAGAAATCTACAAATTATTCAATCGTTTCGCGTTTGTAACGCTTTTTAAATGTCAGGTTTAAAATCGTCAAAAGATGCATATAATTTATTTAAAGAGCATGGTGAATGTTCAGTATTACTGTTATCTTGCAAATATCATAACTATAAAGAAAATTTGCAGATATGGAACATTTTTTTTCAATTTGACAATTTACCAAAACGTGAACAAGTCCATTTAACTAAATCTTTGTGAACCATAACCATTTCGAACCTGTACAAGTAATTGCAAATTGTGGTCTCTCTCTCTCTCTGTTGACTATTAAACAATCTGCACGTAAGTGACTGTAATAAAAGCCTATTATTTGGAAAAGCAATCACAGCTTGTATCCATATTGACTATTGGATCGAATGGTTATGGTCTAAAGTCAAACTAAAAAAATGTGAGCATAGAATCTGTTTTGATCGTACGTGAGGTACATTTAAGGAGCGAATATAGCATACCCGTTTCACAAACATTTGTATTATTAAACAATGCTGAAGGTAGAAAGAAAGTTAAATCATTAAATCCATATTTCTCTATTCAAACGAATAGTTTGTAGGTGACTTTATGTCTACAAAACAACTATTTCAAAACACATTTGGTTTGTCAACGATTAAAATACTTTTCTTAAAAGTTTGGGATTGGGCAAAATCACTTTGGCTTTTGATGAATGTCACTGAATCGTACGATTTAATACGATCTTCAAATAATGAAGTTCGCGCATAGTAATAACAATAAAATATTTAATTTGCTTTTAACAGTCTCTCAGGTTAATAAACAAAAGTGTTACCTGTTATAGCGCGGGTTGTACTGTGGCGTGGGCTGTATGTATCATGTGTTTAAAGCTGAACACTATCTGTATTGTGTGCGAACCTTAATCGTCAACACTTTAATAAATTTCAATGTAAATTAAGTGTGTAACAATAATTTGTTAAATGTTAATGTTTAACAATTAAATTTGCCAGAAACACCACAAGAACCATTCGGACCGTTGGCATCGGTCGTTATTCTACATGATTGATTTTTGGAATATGCTATAAACAATTTATATAAATGGAACATGTATGGTCAATACACATGATAACTACTTACTATACGTTTGGTAACAGGGTCTGCTGACTCCAGCCCATAAATCAGATAATGAGAATAATGTGATAAGATTGTTAATGAAATCTGTCAAGAAGATAGTATGCAATCGAAAACGATGGCGTTAGTGTAGTATGGCACAATACATATCTTTAAACACAGACTGCTGAAGACTTGACCTTGTGATATAGATTTTTACCACAGTAGACCAATATTCGAAAAACGGCCTTGAACTCGTCAAGATTAACAGTCTGACCATGTTTTATCAAGACCGATTGTCAGAAATAAATGTGGCTTCTAGAGTTGTAATATGACGTTTGCTCTATGATTTGACTTATTTACATTTTGGACACAAGTGACCCATATTCAAGTCTGCCTGGACTTTGTCAAGATAACAAGTCTGACCGAGTTTCAGCGAGATTGAGTCGTAAATGTGAATTCTAGAGTGGTAAAAATGTATTTGCTAAGATCGCACCTGGTGACTTAGTTTTTTGACGCATATGATTCAGGTCCAAACTCGACCTAGACATTGTCATGGTGAACATTATGACAAGGTTTCATAGACATTTTAGATACGTAATATTAAGATTTTGACCATGTTTTATCAAGTTTGGAGATAAATGTGCATTCTAGAGTGGTTGCGATCGAACAGTTGACAAACGACGCAAAAAAACGGATGCTGGGCATACGTTGACCATAACAGCTTACTATAAGCACTAGGTGCCCATGTGAGCCAAAACATTATTTAATGCTTGTATACAAGTCCACACTCGTTAAATCTTTAATCCTTACCAGGGATCGTTTATTGAACCGCGGGGGCTAATTCATGTAGCAAGTGCTTTCGAAAAAGGTATTTAAGGTTTGATATGATCGAAAATAAACCCTTTCGTGTGAGACAATCACGTGATGATGATAATACATGGAAACACTTTATTTATAGTTGTACGTGGTAAAAATACCAACATAATTTTTTAGTAGAAAATACACCTAAAAAATGAAGATATTTGATTTTTTATAGTTGTACGTGGTAAACATACCAATATACATTTTTTTTTTATGGAAAATACACCTTAAACATGAAGATATTGTATCATTTTGCAAGTTATCTTTATCTTTCAGTCACATTTTATTCATCAAAAAAATACCATAGTATGAATTATACCAGCTTTTTTTAAGTGTCGAACGCATAATAAACTGTAACCATACCGGATTATATAATTTTAATGGCGCAAAACACTTCACTTTACGGCATGTTAATTGGTTTTGGATAGATGAGTGTGTGAGAAGAGAATATATATTTTTCTGTTAATAAATTTATTTTAAATGCTTTTGAGCCTTCAAGCAAATCATTAAAGTTTGGAAAACATCACTTGATTTACAACGTTTATGATAAAGCTTAGAAAAATTATGCATACTGGTATGAATTTGTCCATTAAAATTCAGTGGTATTTTTGTATTAGGTCTTATCCTGGGTATAGCCTGTTGGTAAAAAATACTGTGGGAAAGAAAAGGTAGGAAAAAAATATGTTATGTCGTTTGACTTTATCCACGACATAACAGCCTCCCGCCCGGCGTCCCGCCCGGCGTCCCGCCCGGCGTCGCGCCCGGCGTCCCGCCCGGCGTCCCGCCCGGCGTCCCGCCCGGCGTCGCGCCCGGCGTCCCGCCCGGCGTCCCGCCCGGCNCCCGCCCGACCTCCCGCCCGGCCTCCCGCCCGGTTTCTTTCATGCATCGGGCAATCAAACGACGTCAGGTGACCGACAAGCCTTTTATCGCAGTGACACTGAAGGACAGGAAAACAGTAATAAGTCTCCCTCAGTTGACAGCAGCGACAGAAAGGAAGACACTTTTGATATCCCGGGAATCATACCGTATGACAAAGTGGACAAGATTGTCTTTGAAAAAAATGAGAGTATGAGTATTTTTACAACTGGAATGCCGCTAGGCGAGTTTCACATATCCGGACGAACGTCCTATTGGTTTCTGGGTCAATGGGGCACTAGTCATATTGTCATGGGTCTTTAGGAGTCACAGGGCGACGACCAGGCACTAGTCATATCGTCGTGAGTCTTAAGGAGTCAGTAGGCTACGCCAAGCACTAGCCTGACTGGCTGTGAGTCTCTTGGAGTCATACGTTTACAGTCGTGGACTAGCAAGACTGTCTGAAAGTCTTTGGGAGTGTTTTTGCTGCGACCAGACACTAGACTATCTTTTTGTCTTTTTGGAGTCAATATGCTACCAGAAATAAGTCAGGCTGTCTGGGAGTCTTTGGGAGTAGCTAGGCTAAGACTTAGCACTAGACAGACTGTCTGGAAGTCTTTGGGAGTAATTGGACTGCGATAAGTCACTAACCCACTGTCTGGGAATCTGCGGTTGTAATTTTTCACCAGCCAGACTGTCTGTGAGTGATACTTTGGGTATTACCAGGCAAAGTTCAAGAGCTAGCCAAACTGCGTTATAGTAATTAGGATTCGACCCGGAAATAAAATACGCAGACTGTCTTGGATTTATAAGGTTGCGACTACAGACAAGCCATTCTGTCTGGGGGTCTTTGTAACTCGCATTGCTACAACCAAATACTAGCAAGACAGTCGTTAGGTCATTAGGCTACGACCATGTACTAGCATACACTGACGTTTGTCTTTGAAAGTCACTCTTGAAATTGTTGAGTCAAAAGGCTACGTGTCTAGGTTGTAATTAAAAACAGTAAACAGTGCAGAATTTCTTATTACACTTAGATTAAACAATTCGGGACATTAAATGGGAATATACGGTTATTTTACAATAATTTATTTTCTCATATTTTGAAAAACACAAATAAAATTATGAATATGAACGTAAAAAATTAACATAGAAAGTAGTAGTATGTATCATATTTCAAATGTTTTATAAAACTCATTACTACAAATGTATTCATAGCACTACGCCGATAATATCGTATTTAACGGTTTTTCTTTGACAATCATAAAATGTGTCCTTGTGTCATCTCACAACTTTCAACAAACTATTGATAATGTACTATACCTGTCTATTTTACATGACTAAGTTTTCGACGAAATGTGATTTAAATTTAACATTTATGTAAAATTTCTTTTTTAGACTTTCCTGGTATAGGTTATTCTTAGCTGTTGTTCTGTGTATCAATCCACGTTTTATTTTTCTTTCATTTTTGTTCTTTGAATCTTTGATAAGATCGGAAAAATCAAAGCACCAAAGGAACTACACTTTTTCTTTATTGTGTAACAAATGGCGCAAATAAGTATTTTATTTTATAGAAAGACAGAAACAACTTGAACGTTAAACTTTAAAGAGATATGTTGAAATTATTTATTTCGAATGGGATCTGTTAGCAACCCTGAATCAATAAGTACATAAAATGAGTATGTTTGCATTCACTTGCTTTTAAGTACTCATCACTGTATTGCACTCTGTGAACAATTTCAAAACGATGCGTAATGAATTAATTCAATAAATGTAATCGTCTTAAATGGACTCGTTCACAGTTTGGTAAATTTACGACATTGAAAAAAATATGTTCCAGATTTGCAAATTTGTGTTGTAGTTATGTTCAAGGAAATAGTAATACTGAATATTTATCATGCTCTAAAATATTCATTATATGCATATTTTGATGTCAAAAACCTGAAAATTATAAAGCGTTACAAACTCGAAACGATTGCATTAGTTGGAGAGTTCTGTTACTATCGTTATATTTTGTGATAACACGTGGATTGCGTATATAAAGTATAAAGTACCAAAACTGTAATAGCACCAAGGATTGTTGAGTGCTTTAAGTGCTAGACTTTTACTCCAAGGGCCAGTGGTTCGAGCCTAGGTGATTACAACTTTTTTGACTTTCTTTAATTGTGTTCTTTTTTTATAGTCGAGCTCTTTAGTTCCGATGTATACTGTATCTGTGACAAAGTCCCTTTAATGTCAATTGTTCTGTTCAATCAAGCGTCATGCGATGTTCAGAAGCCCGGTTGAGAGTGTGCACACCATTAACGTTTTAATATCTTCTTAAACTGTCGCATTTGAATTGAATTTAACCACTGTCATAAAAATTACTACGCGAATGTATAACCTGTAGATACATTTCACGGATGTTTTCTTTGCTGTAACAATCGAATACACTTAAACGCCGCAAATAGATCTAATGAGTCATTTTATTTAAGGTTATACAAATATAATTTTGTCTCTACGGTTCAGCTTCTCTGAGCTGGGTGAACGATTGAAATGCATCGTCGATCGTCCATTATTCTTTAACATAACTAAATGATGTGATACATTCACAGTTTGAGATTTCGCGATTGTACAACACAACTCTAATTTTAAGGTATGCAAATGTGGAACAGTTTATTAATGTTCACCGAATAACTGTTGCACATTTTGATAAGTATAACCAACAGATGTTTATCTATGGTTATTCCGTAAATGATGTTATCATAAGTAAGTTATACACATGTTTTCAACATTCACTCTGAAACTTTTATAATTAAAATATTCATGACCATATAACCCGTCAAAAAATGTAACGATAACACTGACCGACGATTAAAGTATTATTCTCTGCTCGACCCGAATTACTTGGTCCATACTTTATTATAAAATTTAGTATTTATACCATCAGACTCAAAAGTCGATATTTAGTCTCTATTTATTTGGATAGAACATCAAACATTTAGTAGGAATCTTATAATTCGAGTAGAACCTACACAAAATTTGACCTAAGGCCCTGTATCGTTTTCCGCTTCGTGGTTTCTTCAAATCTTGCTGAGTGTTTGCTTATTTCTAAGAATAACGCACACACATCAGTGCGAACATTACTATTAGAGCAAGCATATTAGTAATTATAAGTAAGAAATCATTGAATAATATGGCATCTAATTAGAAATATGCCGGGGTATATCATTAATTCTTAAAAGTCAATTTGAAAGTTTAAACACCTAACACGCATCAAGAAATAGTAATCAAGCAATGTGTTTTTATTATGTGTGTTTTTTTAATACCGCTACATACCAAACAGCGAATTGGCTACAAAGCGTTTCTTTCGAGATTCTTTCGGTATATGTATCGATTAAAATGAGCATGCAATGACACAGAACGTGAACCATTTCGCAACTCAGTTGCATTCTAATCATCCGCCCATGCATGCACATTAACCGATTATTTTTAAGTATTCCTGTTAATAAATGGCAATAGAACAAACACATAATTTATAAGATCATTTATTTATGTCAAAGGTAAATAATTTTATACTGATATAATCAGCAGGCGCTATTTTTGTGTTTAACCATCATTTAAATGATTAAAGCACATTTACACCGCTGAGCAACCGGCCACATACGTTCTGTCAATGTAGGCGAATATATTTGATCGCCTTCTCTAACCGCCCATTAACACGGTCTTAAGGAAGGAACGCAAGCTCGTTCAGCATCCCGCAACACTGTCTTACGTCTTCGTCTCGCCCGCGTCCTAACAACTGTGCATTTGGGGCCCTTTTAACTGTATCCGTTGCCACGTTGCTTGCGTAAGATGGAAGCCACATCCCTGGATGTTGATAAATGGACACAAAACTATCCTGATTGGGATTGTTCATAGCCATCGCAAAGTCTATGATACTATTGTCGGGCCTATTCCAACCTGGATCTTGCGTTAATTCAAACGACACTCATATAAGCTAAACAGTAAACAGTTTATTATGAATATGATCATGCTTCACCACATATGATACATCGGGCTATATGCTGCCATCTGTCCATCGGCCAATCCCTTTCTCTGCCTGTCCGTCCGTTCGCAAACAATTATTTGCAAAGTACAAACGATAATAATGATCAATAAAACTGTATATACACAAAAGGGAATAAGACAGGGTTTCGGATGATATTATTTGCCCCACACATCAGAAGACGGGTGACGGTTCCACAAAACAGATATTGGTAGTCAATAAAGACATAAGTATTACATGTACCCCTTTAAGTGTAAAATGTATGTGTGCATGTTCTACCTCATTGACTAGAAGTCGGCTTGAATGTCAACATTGTGGTTAACAAACTGATAAATGGCGACCAATCCTATATCAATTTTCAAATCATCAACCGAAAACCCTACTCCACTCTCATCCCCGATCGGAAAATTACAACGGCACACACTGCTATTAGGATATTAATTTTTATTATGGGGGAAAAAAACATATACGGTAGAACGAATTTCACCTGTGAAACTAGTTTCATCTTCACCATCCCCCGTTTTCGTTCTTCGAAAACCGATTCAAGGTATCCATTAGACCTTAAAAATACATACGGTTGGATAAAATTTTTGAACTGTGGAATGCAAGTATCGTCATCCCGTTAATCATCCACGGCGCCTAGTTTACGGACACTTTTCACAATCTTCAACGAGAAGCGCGGCGAAGACTCGAGGTCAACAGAGCATGGAGCGTGGCGCGGGTATAGCTCGACAATTTGTGGGTTAATTATCTTGACTAGCTTTTTCTGGTGGTGTTCTGCACCTCAATGTGAATAATCACTGGCATAATTATTGACTACCCTCATATCTATTTGCTTAGTAAGTAGTGAAAATGAACGTGGTGACATTCCACAAACATCATTCAAAAAACGAATTGTTTTCCCGTTAACGTGTATTTCTCTGAATGCTATATTTGGTTTTAAAATATTGATTTTATTTAAGGCGAAATTATTCATCATTCGCATAATTCGATATAGCCAACTGATAAGGGAATAATCAGAAACTTATTATGTACGTTTTTTTTTTAAAAAGATTCACATGTGGCTGTCTCTTATCGGGTGGTTGATCATTTACTTAGCATACCATTATAAGGTTGACTATCATAAAATCAGAGTTTCGGTTTCGATGACTATTACTTTTCTTGTGATTTGCGGTTCGGCCTTTTCTGTGTAAGCAGTTAATTGTTCACGTTCGTTATATATATATAGGATTCTACATAGAACAAGTGTTAATTAATGATTTATTTTGCACTAACAACTTATATTGGAGCTCATTTAAGAAACGTTTTCAAACACCACGAAAGGAAAAGTGCTAGTTATTATTGGACTTAAGCGTGTGAAAATGGCGTATATGTTTTAACACATTTGAACATTTTTATGGTGAGTCCTTTTGTTCTTAAAGATCATTTTAATTGAATTTCATATAATATTTGTATTTTCACACAGATCAGTTTTTTGAGTAACTTAGTTATTTTTGTATGCCACGCAATCTGATACATTTCAGTTACAATAATATAATGATAAAAAGTAAAATAAACTATAGATTGGATAAACACGCATTGGCTAAAATAGATATATCGTAGAACTTTTATGTTAAAATACGTGTACTGATATTTGTTTACTCAATTACCTCGTTGACTTGGTATTTAAAATCAAAGCGCTAAAGGCAGTGAAGTTGTTCAATATTGCTTAACCTTTGACGCAACTCATTTTTCAAAATTAAGTTATTGCATTTTAAATGGCAAGTTTGAAATAAACACAACCCATTGAAATTTATAAAAAATGTGTCTGAACGCACATATCCAGATGTGTGTGCACTGATTATCATCCTATTGATGTTAAAGAGAAAACTTAGACAAAATAACAACAACATTTCCCTTTTTAGACGTTCTGAAAGCATGGACAATATTATGAAAATTGTATAATGAGAACCAGTTAATATAAAATAAAATTTGCAATCACCATCATATTAATTGGAATATCGAAAACTATTACACTTAGAATATAATTTCATGGTGGAACTTCCCTTTACAAAACTTTAGTTTTTTGACACCATATGAAAATTCAAACTATACAAGAAGATAATTGATGAAAAATAAATAACAAAAAATCGGCGAGCAATACTTTTAACTTTTACCGAATAAGGTAGTCATACAGATCGGTATAGAACACTAATGCGCTTTTTCGGGGTAGCTGTTTTACCCAGCTTTTCACCTTATATGACCTATACATAACGCGAGCAGACCCGAATGAATACATTCGAATATTTCAATGGCTGATTCGAGAGACCTTTGGCAAAATCACTTCGTCTGTGCACAGCGTAAAGGATGTAAGACAAATTGTGGCTAAGTTACAATTACGCGTAAAAATCCATCTCGCTGAATTTCAAGGGAAGACATAATGGCCTATCGATAAACGTTGCTTACATAGTTTTGCTTTCAAGATGAGAAAACAAAAAACTACCGAAAGAGTACAGTGTCACGATAAGAGGGAAATCGTTTAATTGTGTAACCACAAATGTTTGCCGTACTCGGTCAGCCCGTCTGGAACTCGTTCCTGAACGCCTGAATAGGCTACCATTATTTGTCAGTTTGCTATTAAAAACACAGTTTGAATTCAATTTTATATTGAAACGCATTGTGCTAAATGTGTCATTTACTGTACGCAATGATATTTGTAAAGACCCACGTCATTCGAAAAATTTGCCTTATGCCATATGCGGCCCTCATAGCTATAGCCCAGCCGACGCATCTCACAGTCTTGCCAGGAGATACATAATGAGACTATTAAACCTTGCGTGTGTATATGACGAGGCTATGAAAGTGTGATTTGAATGTGTCGAAAGAAAACTGAATTTAAATCAAATAAAGACATACTATATATTTAGATGGAGAAGAAATAAACTCATAAAAAGTCAGGTAGACACACATAATATACCGTAGTATTTTTTTCTACGAACACTATTGTGTGATTTGACTATAATAATACATATTTCATGCGGTGGATATGCGACTAACAAGTGAAACAATACACCATAATTTTCAATCAAATTATCTAGAAACGTAAATTTTCTACCTTTATTTCAAATTCAGCATTAACACCGAATATTGTTATTCCCCGTGCAATTGAGAATACAGGAGAAAGCGTAGTCGCCACCGCGTGAAATGTTGGTAATGAGTTTAAGCTAATATGGATAAATTATTTCTGATCTTCTAAATTTTTCTCAATTAAAAGCGTATTACGTATCATTATAAAACAATAAAGAAATGGACTTTATATGAATATTAAATTTAAGCATTTTTCTTTTTTACTTGTTTATTTGCTTTTCATAAGAAACTAATGGTTCTATTTATCACTTAGTAAAATATAATTGGGTTTATCAGTTTTTCTCTTCGTGGATATGATAAGGAATCTGCTGTTATTCAGGTTGCTAATAAATAGCCTCAGCTGCTGTGCTGTGCGCGCAGGTGTGTATTTCATTTACGCTGCGTCTTCGCGAATGCATCTATTGGCTGACCTGCACCTGTGACCTTTAGGGAGAGCTGTGTTATGCGATTTTATCGTAACACGCAGTGGACTATTTTCATGACGCAAACATGTTATGTTAAGAATACTCTTCCGCACCGCGCAGTAGTTCCCTGATCTATTAATAGCCTCAGAATTTGAATGACCAGCGCTGCGCAAAAATACTACGTTTCTGGCGTAGCACATAGTGGAATGTTTAAGCATTCATAAAAAATACTCTTCCGCGACACGTATAGTTAAAATAAAGTTTTTTTGACGTTTTCTTTATACGATCCGTTCAAAATTATTCCATTTAAAACGATATTTATATTATGTGTCAATTTGTAAATGAATGTAGTTCAAGAACTGAAACCGTGCCGCAAAGTCTTTTTTTGCGCGTATGCTGACAGTTCATAGGTTTTCAATCCTTAAGTTACTCTGGGTTGAAATTTGTGGTAGTAACCTTAGTTGTTCGCAAGCGAACACCTAAACATTAATAAGAACTGTTCTCGCACAAAAATAACTCTGGCATCCCAACTTAGAAACTATCCGCTAAACATATGCGCAACTTATAGCGAGTATTTATGATTTTACTCAAAAAAAATAAAATAGGGTTGATGAATAAAATTATATAATAAAAGTACATAGGAAGTGGTATCAGAAAATCAGTTTTACACAATTACAAATTGAAGACAAACATGTTTGGTTCCGCAACAAATACGAACACATGTGTCTTTATTGGCTAAAACTTCGTCGCTATAATATTTGTCATTGAAGTTGACAAAGTGTGTTATGTTATACCATTATTAAACTGTTATTCTATCTTTTTTAACATTCCTCGTCCATATTCATGTATTGCCTTAAGATTGAGAAAAAAATAGTTATTGTAAATTCGTTTATATTCGCTTAAATCATAGACACATTACCAGGACTACTCGATGGAAATTCAAGATGCTCATTTTCTTTCAGCATATATTTATTAGTATATTGATGTTAAATTAAACTAAACATAATAGTAAAGTAGCAATCGCAACCAATTTTCAGAACAAGAAGAATGCCAAAATCACAAAAGATTCAAGAAAGTCAGCGTGGCAAGAGTGTGAAGCCTGATGATGGAATTCCTCTGATAGGTGTGTCAATTGTATTGAAAAATGAGATTATATTACACTTTTTACATTGATATTAAACGGCTTCCAGACACATTTTGCGCAGCCGAAATTTCGCAAACTTGAGTAACATATTCCTTTAAGATATTCAGCATTTAGATAAAGTATGCGATAACATGCATCTTTGTGATCATTTATTGATGTTTTTTATATAATATTTCCAGTTCTTTCATATTATTTTTTTTACACAAAATAGCCCTTCCCACCGGATTTTGTTCATTTTCAAATGTTTTTTTTTTGTTTTCCAATGGGATAATTTTTTCCATGTGATTATTTTTTCCCATAATATGAGCATGGGAAACAATCCCATTGGAAATGTTTAAAAGCGTGTTTTCTATAGTATTTAAGTAGTTAAACGTCATTTAAGTACTGAATGATCGTAAAATGAACGAAAATCAGCACACATACTTTTACAATGTTTAAAATTGATAATTAAGCATAAACACAACGTAAAAAAGAATCAAAAATCCAATGGGATTTATTGCCCACGCAAAAAGTGGGGAAAAAATCCGATTGGAATAAATTAAAAATCCCATGGGAACATGCAAAATCCAATGGGAAAATGAAAATGAAAAAATCCCAGGACCAACTTTGCTTAAACATTTCATAGTTAAAAACTACTTTTATCGCAAACTTTATCTCAAAGAGTAACATCTTAAAGAAAAAAAGGATACTTAAGCTTGCAAAATTTCGGTTTCGCAAAGTTTTTTCGACGGCCGTTATAACAGAGGGGGTAATCACGTGACAAACAAGATGGCGACGTCCATCCCGAGACAGATATTTATCGCCGTTTTATACCCATCATTTCTTGTATACATTTGTTTAATGTCGCTCACTTTCCAGCCATATCAGCAAAAAAGTCATTAGCTTTTATTTCGTATATTTATTCGCTCTATATCTGGACTGTACTCGCGGCAAAATTTCTAGTGGGGTGACCAAATTACAACTCCACTAGGAAATAGCGCAGCGAGTTAAGTCGTGATATAAAGCGAATTTTAATACGAAATAAACGCTTATCACTTTCTTGCTGATATGGCTGGAACGTGAACGCCATTTAATCAATTAATACAAGTAATGAAGACTATGAAAATTACCTGTCTTTGTATGGACGCCGCCATTTTGTTTGTCACGTGATTACTCCTATGTATTATTAAATTAAATTAAATAGTATTTGTATTTGAAAAACCGTTGTCAGGTAATATTGTCGTTGATATCTTAATACAAATGTACATTTTGTTTTTATTATAAAGCAAATCCTCTGACAACGTTGACGCGAAGTCGTTCGGTTCCCTTCGATTTAGACGTAGTAAAAGAAACGAAAGAGTTTCAGAATAAGGTATTTGATTTCTTAATATAATTAAAAACGACTTTTCATAAAATCATGGCATTTTAAATATCTTCTCTCAAATTGCGATCATTATTTAAATAGATTTATATTTAATTTAATTTTTCGAATATGTCTTATCTTAAAACATAATTTCATTTTGTTTCTCCTTTAATTGTGATGTAGTCGATATACATTTTCTTTTGTAAATTCTTCATTTTCAGTTAAAGACTACCATATGTTTTTATGGTAACATTTATAACCATATATTTTGTAACTAAACACATTCATAATTACACACCGCAAGACGGCACGTTTATGCCGTGTTATAAAACTTTTCAGAGTAAAAACCAACCAGTTTGTACATTACTATTGTACAGAATACACTGATGAAGTGTTCAATACAATGATAAAATAGATAAATAAATGGATAATATTACTACAAGTTACTGCATAATACCATGGTTTTCCATCGGACATTATTAACAGGTGGCCGAAAAATTAAAATATTGTTGGATAGATCGACAGACGGCTGAAACGGAAGTGGCAACAGAATTCATTGTGAAAGAAACCGGAACCAGCGATAAAGCTCTATTGCATGCCATAAAGAATATTTCCCCTGAGTCCAAGGTATATATCATGCATAAAATAACACAGACCGCACCAATTTTAAAGCAGCGTCCATTTCAAAATTGATAATAAAACAAACAAACAAATTCTCATGGAATGCAAACCCGTATCGTCATAAGTTTTCGGACGCCTAAAATGATTTAAAGTGTATGTCACATAATGCATACTTTGCATATCATGTATAATCATGGAATGTATTTCTTTTGTGTAAAATTGTCCTTAATCTTTATCGTCGATTGTTCAATTTAATCTATGAAAACCACCAGTAATGTTGACCCTCATTTATATGACAGTGTTCTGAGAAAACATAATTGTGTTTACTTTAAATCAAATGTATAAATATCAAACTTTTGCTTTAAATTTTTCACCCCCTGTAGCTACAACACATAATGAACGATTTGATTCATCATCGTGGGGCTAATCCTTCATGCAATGACCCTGAACTCGGATCACCACTTCACCTGTCTGTGGAGAAGAACATGAAAGGTTGTATGGTTGATATTCGTGAACTAATGCGGTAAAAGATCATGCTCTTAAGTGCCTAAAGTACTACTGTTTCCACAAAAATATTGAAGATGACATTTATTCAAAGGCAGGTCAACTATGTAAGCATATATTTGCAATAGGTAATATAGCAATAAACCCATAAGATAAGACTATTTTGATCCGAATGAACAATAAACCCAATCACTTTTTGTAGGAATCACTGCTAACTTGCTTGACAACGACGCAGAACCCCTCGCTAAAAATAAAGACGGAACACTGCCACTTCACATAGCAATTGCTAATGAAAATGATGAAATGTGTGTACTTCTGATGGTTAATATGCCGAAGGATGTGTAAGTTTATACATTGATACATTGAACACGTTGTTAGTTCATACATTGACACTATGGACATATAGCTAATGTGTCTTGTTTAAATATGAAAAGGAAACGCGCTCCTTAATTCGTCCTTTTTCCATAAATCTTCGGTTTATATTACTATTGGACATCTGAATGCCCTCAAACAGTGTGAGGCATAAAGTTATGCACTTCTTTGTCCGTTCGTCTTTAGATTTGTCAGGGTTTTATAACTATTTATCAGGCACTTTTAAAAATGCAACACATGATAAATGTGTTAAGCCGGTTGGACGCAAGCAAAACCGGTGTCCCTATACCAAATGTCAAGGACCCTCTTTCAGACCAAATGCCAAGTACATGGGTAGTTATCAAAACCAGGATGTTTCCTCTTTATGTGTTTTGGTACATCAATTAGTGGTGTATGACATTCATTAAGTGAACAACTACCAAAGCAATATGTCAAAAGCTAAATTCACGGCGTAAACTTTCGTAACTGTTGAGTATAACCTAATTGTGACATTGACATATAAGATTCACATTACATGTCTTTTTATGAAATTTCCGATTTATTACCGAATCTCATCATCCACGATAACAAATGGACCGGAAATAGTAATATAAGGAATGAGCCCCAACGCCAAGAGGCGACTTTGACTATGACCTTGATAGTTTTGTCAACATCATTTTTTATTTAAAAATTAAAATATAACTTGTAATTGACTGTTTCTGTGTCGATATTCATGTCATGTATATTGTTAGAAAATACATATTTAAACTATGTTTTAATGGGATGATATAAAGTAAGAATATTTAACTTTTGAAAATGCGCTCACACATGGAGATCGTTTTATTCATGATAATGTTACGAATATATATTTTATTACATATTATTTATTTGTACTTTTCGATCGTTAATCCTATTTCAGCGTCCGTAGTCTGGTTTTGGAAAAAGAAGATAAGCCTGCGGGTTTATTATTTCACAAGCTGCTCAACTCGGGAAAGATGAAGGTATAAATATGTGTTCCGTTTTTGTTCTTAATTTTTTAACCCGATCATTATTTGTGATATGGTTCACATTGTTAAGTTAAAATGAATATAACTGAGTGATATGGGGTACGTATTAACTGTTAAATGGCATTTAAGCTTCTGTAACACCAAACATAGGTCAAGCACAACATTTTCTTCGATCAGCGACATCCTCTGGCTACCATCATAAAACGCATTGATAATCGATAGGAGACAGGTCGGCGATATCAAGGTCAACATTCTTCCACCGATTTCAGACCATCAAAAAGCATAATTTACTAGCTGGTTACAGTTTCGCACTAAGCTTTCATCTAGTTGACGATTGGTTTTCAACTTGTCGTCGATGCTTGATGACCGGTTTTTGGATTATTCGAAACGAACAACTGAAGCCATTCATCGCTATAAGTGTGTCATCGTTCTACAAGTTGTTTCCTATATTGTTATACTTTGTTATTGGAAAACAAAAATCTGGAAAATCAAAAATCATATGTGACCCAAATTGGCCTGAAAAGCGATCGCCAACCAAACACACTTAGTTAGAGACCCAAACGCTTTGCGATATTCAGCCGATTGTCAAAAGTCATCAGATGGTCATTGGTTAGTCGCAGGCTATGTTTGCTTTCGCTTTGAGTTGATTATTTTAGCTGCCATAACGAGTTTTGTAATAACAGGTGTGTTGGTGTCATACTTAAAAATAACTGTACTGATTTTGATTTGTTTTAGAGAACCATCCTTTCTGTTCTTGACTGTATGATTGAATCTGAACCTGGTTGCGACGATATCCGGGTGTACTACAACATCCTCGAATGTGACGATGAGGGTAGAGCCCCCGACCATAACGATTTCAACCCATACTCCAAGACCGGATATCAAATCATTGCAAAACAGGGAATCAAAGTAGGTGTTTCAATGATGTTGACTATTTATCTAATATGAGCATTATACCTTTTGGCAAACAATGTAGCGCAAACATTAATATCTAATATATTAAGCACTGATGTGTTATATGTTCACTTTCGAATCACCATTTAATTTCTAAACAATTTAATAATCACTGGTTTTCTTGATCTCTACATTTATTACATATATATTTGTACAGAAAATAACAATATCTATATTCGTAAATTGCAATAACATATAAGCTGTACAAATCGAAACTTTGATACCAAATGACACACCGAGTTATGTAAAAAAAATGCAAGCAGCAGGCGCATCCAAATGTCGCGCATGATGTCTCAACTTATTAACACTCAAAGCATTTCCAGTTTCATAAGATTTCTCAGTAACCCCTTGTATATTGGTGTTAACTAATTTTAATAGTCACCCTTTACCATTGCATCTATAAAGCAAACATACATGTTAGACTGCATATGCTGTTTTAACTTCTAGTTTACAATACGCATTGAAAATTAACATATTGTCCATGTATAAAATGTTGTTTGAAAACCAAATTGAACCTCAGTATGTAAGAGTTACGATTCAACCTTATCATAGGCTTAAATCGAATACATATGTCAAATATGCTTAAGTATTCTTAGAGTGTATGAAGAATATGGTCATCTGTAATCTGATACTTTCTTATTTAATAACTTATAAATAGTTGTACTTCATATAACGACATCATCTCGATGTTGAACATCCCTTTTTAACGATCCGGTTTGGTAAACGAACTAAAAAGCACAAACGTTATCGACTGTAATACCTGAATTTGTTCTCCATGCTATAACAATTACCGATCAATTATTATAAACTCATATTTAGATGTCAGCTGTGTTAGAATAAATTTTAAATAAATGGATTGCCTATAAGCTTACATACTGTAACCGACTCCCACCTTGCAACAAAATTGTCGGAATTCATGGATAGACTCAAGTTGTTAATTAACTTCTTTGTCTGATTAGCTCCCATCAACCTGCTAATACAAACAATATGATGAATATGTTGAATATTCAATTATATGATTGAAACCTGTAATGAACATCGTGTAATATCAGCGTTTCGTTTCCGTCAGCCTAAGTATGGTTGTATACTTACTTTAATTGGTTAAAATACAGAACAAGATACGGGTTTAATACAAAACGTATACTATCAAATACCTCTGTGGTGCATAGGTTAAGAAAACGCTCTTACATCGAGTGTCCTGGGTTCTATTCACGCTGCAGGCTGAACTATTTTTAATCAACTTTTTTTTCCTGCTTTGATAACTATTTTAGACTATTCCAAATATCACAGTGTTGTCCATCAATACATTAAAAAAAAAAACGTTTAAACCAGACTATTTATTTATTTATTATACAAAGTCAGAATTTCCCCTGTCTTATACATTATAGAAAACGTATATTAAATGCCAAGGTTTATGTTAGTAATTCATTCCTGATCTGTGTAGGTACCATGTTGACATATTGTTTGTTTCGATATGACTTGATTATGAGCTATCCATCAATTTCACTTCTTTTACCATATGTTTCCGGAATTGAACTATTGCTTTCTTTTACAAATGATGTACCCATACTCTATGTTATTCATACTCGAAAATACTTTTAGACAGTTGTATATACATTCGATATGTTTTTTAACTGCACCATGGCTATGGTATATTTGTGCAAACGTGGGTGTTTTACAAGTGAAGCTAGAACCTACAAATTGTGCGGTGAAACTTAAATATTTTTCTATTTTTTTATCAAAGAAACATCACAGAAATTTTATATTCTAAAACTTTGTATTTACCTTTTGCAGTTATTTTATTATTAATATTATTTGTAGAATTACTTATGACTAGGGATGGGAACTATTCTGATTTTCTAAGAGGAAATAACAACACTTGTGTTCTTATATTTTCTGTATTCCACTTGTTTTATCTCATTTACTAAAATGACAATTATTATAAACAAAAGGGAAAAGATTTAGGGTTGGACACTTGCTATGTCTGATAATACTTAATTGTTCGGTTAACTTTTCTTAAACTTTGATTTTGGATGCAGAATACCATGGACATAGGGAATATGGAAAAACAGAAAATCAAATCGTCGTATTGATTCTTAACATTCAAGAATAAGCACATTGATAATAACAAATTTAAATAATCTTATATTTGTGCATTTTCGTTTATGTCGTTGTGTGTATTTCTTAGTTCTATATTTAGGACAAACCATCTTTATAAAGTTCAACGCCTATCGACTTGTTAAAGGCATTACTTGCTTCTAGTGTTACGTTTCTTAACCATGGTACCCCTAAATGCATTATCCATCTTATTAACATTAATTAATATAAAATAATTATTAATTAACCAGTGGTTTCCAAAAAGAAGAATTTCAGTAATATAGTTCAGTATAATATTTTTCTTGAACAGCTGTGTTTTATTTTTTCATGAAAACATACTTTTGTCAACAATGTGTTACAGAGTTTTGTTTACCACGATGCAGTTCGTTTACTGACCATGAAAAAATGGAAGGAATTTGCACAGCAAAATTTTCAGTAAGTATTCTCTTAATTACAAGCCATGCTATAATATCTAACAAGAACATTATTAAATAGTGTAGTTCCTTACTGTTCCCATCAGACGTTTTGTATTTATCTTCATAGAAAAAAGTCGACGATTTTTTTAAACAGTTCATTTCATTCTACTTTTGAAAAAGACCGTCAGATTGACATTTTATTAAGTCTATCATTGTCATTCATTTGATTATTAAGGTGACTGTTTTTAAAATCTAGTTTATAATTATTTTGAATTTGATTATGAGGGTGACTTTTTTAATCTTGTAAAGCTTCATTTACTTAAAAATTCATTTTTGATATTTTTCTTCATTTTATTATGTAAGAGTTTTTTTAATTCCAGTTTTCTTTTGTCATTTATTATATTATGAAGGTTTCCTTTTTTAAATCCAGTACATAATTGGCCTGCCTATGATTATGGAAGGGTATTTAATCATATTTCCAATTGATTTTGAAAGGTTTGAAAGGTTATTTCGTACAATTATTTCAGGATCAACTCCCTTATGTACCTGATCTCCTTGGTTTGTCTGACGTTCGCAGCCGTGGTCGGAGTAATGAGCCCGAATCCAACTTTATACCAGAGCAACCTTCAACTCGCACGTGCAACATTAGAGGTCATCTCAATCATAATGGTTGTCATGAAAGTGACGGTAGAGCTTTTACAGTTTAAACTGTAAGTCACCAAGTAATTATCATTCAAATTATCTTACTGTTAAAATGTTATATGTTAATGTGTCGCGCATTAACACAATTGTTTATTTAAGAAATACCTTTTTAAATTAAAACCATTGTAAGTGTCTGATTTATTAAAAAGTCACCAGACGAGATTCATTTTCAGTTATTATACGAAAATCACTTTTATAGAAGCGGTTGATTTGAAAACATTGCAATTGCAATTCCTGTTTTTGTCTTAAGGTTGTTCAACGTCCGTAAATGTTTTGCTTGTTTTTTTAGACACCGATTGGAATATTTCACAGACGTCTTTAACTGGTTTGAGACCTTATCCTCCATATTACTTCTGTGCGTTATTCCCTTGCGATTTACCGACAACAATGCCCAATGGCACGTGTTCGCCTTCGGATTTATCTTATGGACAATACGAATTTTCAAATATGCCGCCGTTTTCAGGTAGATTTGTTTCCATCAAATGTACTGATTTTCGTATATTTCAACTTGCATTTTTTAAGTAATACACATAAGTAGACCTTTAATGTATTGTGTCATGCATTACTGCTTCAAAAAGTTCATACCATATCAGCCATGTTATTTTACTGTTTATTTACAGACATACTGGAGCATATGCGCAAATCCTGTCTCGAATTCTAGCTTACGACTTTGTTCAGTTTGGCCTTGTCTTCCTCGTTATACTGCTAGCATTCAGTGTCTCCTTCTATCTGTCACTGCGAGGTGATATGGGCCTCAACGTTCACAATGAAACAAGGTATATTTGTGTGATTATCACACAATTAAATGATATCTTATACAACAAAAATGCGATGTACATTTATAAATATTAAAATCATTCAGATATATTTAGTGTCCACAATATTGGATAAATGTAAAATATGCTCCTTTCCACAATATATAATCTAATGTTCGTGTTCTCATTTCCAGCACGTTTTGGGGCATTTTATTTGTGAGTGTTCGCTCCTTAACGGAGGCACAACCGGTTGTAGAATATACTGGCGAAGATGGATATGGGTAAAGGAGAACACTTAAAATAATATTCAAAAGATATTATTCGAGTGCCAACACTAAATTCAATATTTTATAACAATAACGAAATACAACAGTGTGGGGCATCCAACACGTCAAAATATAATTTGAAAAAAAAATAGTACGCGAAGATAATAATATTCAGTACATGAAACATGGTGTACATACAATTATGAATGATTCCAGATTAAAATAGCTATGCAATCTGCATATATAAATGATAGACTCTCTTACTTTTCTTTATTTAAGCTTAACAGCATCTTTTGGACCATTCAGTTACGTAGCGACTAATTTGTTTTCACTGTACAATACCTTGTATACTTGCGATGGTATTATTAACCATGTGGTGTGTATGACTTTGATATGACGCAGTTTATTGCATATCAATTGCAGCATTGTCAGCGTGATACTGATGCTGTTCTTCCTGTTCACGTGTATCGTCATCATGTTGAACATCCTCATCGCTCAGATGACAGACACCTACCAAAAGGTTCAACAGGATGCGCATCGAGGACTTGAGGTCAACCGAGCATGGATAGCGGCTCGGATAGAGCTGAACAGAATATGCCGAAGTTATGTAAGGAAGGCTTGTTTGTTTTTCAAAACATTTATAAACTATTTTATATATAACAGAAAATATTATACGTAGCCCATAAATAATATTAACTGTAAACTCGTTAATTAAACTCCAACCAAAGTTACAACCTATCCATACTTACACTTTAATTTATGTATTAATTGTGTATTTCTTTGCATTGCTGATCATCACGCCTTAATTATCACAGCCATGGTGTCGTAGCAAATATGTTGAATATGAGGACATACGCGACCTGAACAATGTTCTTATCAAGTGGGAGAGACCTCCCTTGAATGAGATTAACAAAACTATTGGAGACATCTGGGAGTTATTAGACAACCATAAGCTGAATCTTCACAACGTTCAGAAGAGACTGGCTCGACAAGAGGTTACTCTGCAAAGCATCCAGTAAGTGTTGCGCCAAATATAATAATGCATTTGATGTTTCATTCTTCTAATTTAACAGTTAATATAGCTATGCTTTTGCAACAACTGATGTAACTATTTTTGCTACTTATGCGTAAGAACATTTTTTAATTTGCAGTACCCATATGCTTGGCACATGCATCGCAAATGACAAACACAATTACGCTGAGACCACTCTCACCCGGCGAAGGCCGGAAACACCAAAGCTCTAAAACAACTTCAAATATCAACAGCTACAAGCTGAATCTGAAGTAAGTTTTTACACAGTGAGACGCGAAAAGGAACGCGTCAAAATGCTATCACGTGGAGAAATCAACAACTTATACGTTCCAATGTTGTGACATGATATTCCTTGCAACACGGAAAATTAGTGCTTAACGAAAATAGTTGCCCCTATTGGTCAATTTATTAAGAGGGAAATACTTTTACGAAGACATGCAGCGTTCTGTTCGATGCATCAGAATAATAATTGTGCGAGATTCGAGTATTTTAAGTAAATGAGCTGTGTCCTTGTCTTGATTATGTTGAATAATGTTGCGAACTTCACTTCCTGTTTTTCTTCATTTTAAGCGAACATTCATTATCGACATTTTTATAATACAGATAACGACAACACATTTTAAATGTTCTAATCTTTTCAACATTATCCTTACATTGAATTCGGTATTCATATTGCAAGCATGATAACTTTGTTTGAGCACATTTTTAAAGGTTAAGGTTTACACGTGCATGCATTTATTATCAAGATAAGTTTAATTGGTTTTCTAGATAGAACTAGTTCAGCTGATAATTTCGATATTTTGGTAAATAAAAGATTACATTTGAGCAATGATTAACGTTTAAAACCAAGGATTTAGACTTCGCATACATTTATAACAATGCAGGTGACACTGCTTATAACACATTCAATTCATTTACTACATTTGAAATAAAGGCTTGAGAAAGAAGAAAAATTAATTATTATTAAATGTTTCTTTTGTACATTTTTCTTTGTCTAGAAAAGAGTTGTTTATGTTTTTACTCATAAAACTGTAATATTTGGGATAATGAAGTTGACTACATCAGGATTTGAACGTTGGAAGTTGCCGATACAAATCGAATAAGATACTTTCGGCTCCATCCTGCTTTAAAAACTTAGGAACGTTATAAGAATACTATGTAAGACACTCGCGTATTTCCAAATTATTGATGAAAAGCGTAAAAACTTTAAAAGGGTTTTATTTATTTTGATGGCTGTTTATCCATAACATAACGAGATTTCTTAATTTGTGTATATGCTTGTCATTTCGCTTGTTAGAATACCATGTATATTTTCTTCATTAAATATATCACATGCTTGGAAAAATTGCCTTTATGCAGTTAAATTACTGCAATTTATTTATGTTCCAAAGCCAAGCCTACGCGAATTGGTATCTACATAGTTCAAATGACTCAGATGGTTGATCTCAGCGAGGAAATCTACAGTTTAAAATGTAGTTTAATAATATAGTGTTGAATGTAGTTTAGAACAACCCTTTTGTATTGTTAGAAACAGTTATACAATCCCTGATGGTTTGCCACTATTTTGATGCTTGTGTTTATGATATTTTAATTTCAGCCTTATTGCTCTTTATTGTTATGTTACATGGAGGATCTTTTGAGTTGCTGTTCGACATTACATTTATATTGGTCATATGTTCATGTTTTAATTGTTCATTCAAGTATTCACCAAACGCAGATTTAATTGTACGTTGCTTTCGTTTGTTTCCAAACCCATCTCATATACGGTATAATACATTTTTAATCTGTGTAAACCTTTCATATGCATGTTTTAAGTATATTCATCACAATCCACATAATCAGTATAGCAATTTTCTGTATATTAACTTATCCTTTTATGTTAAATGGCTATTAAAATGTTTTACTTTTTGGTCGAGATGGCAATTGTAGATGAATGGCTGGGTGACCATTTGAGGTTCGCTTTGCCGAGTCAACACACCAACATTTACATATCTTTCAGCAGTAAAACTATATGCAGCTAGCATTCAAAACCCGTCCCAACTTTCATGAGGCTAATAAGTGAAAATGGTAGAAGTACTGGGACACACTCCGGGTCCTTGCATAATGTAGCATCAGGCGCAGACGAACCTCTTAGACGTAAATAAAACAACGATGTTCGCCTGTATCGCTTCGATCGGATAAGACTGTAAAGTCACCTTGTGACTAGGCTTGCAATTGTGCATGTTAACTGATCACATGCTTGGTGGTTTATAGTTATTAGTAAAGAATTAAATAATTATGTTGGACAAAAGCCCCCAAAGAGTACTATGCATATATTTATGTAATCATATCACAATATCAATATCTGAATAAATGCAATTTGTACATTTATGTTGTTTTGACTTTACTCTTGTTATTAAATTCCCCTCGACATTGATTACGGAAACTGTTAATTGGTGTTTTCGCGAATAATCCCCCTGTCGGTTAGTTTTACAATAGTATGTATCAAAATGAAAAACAGTTGTTGAGAAAATGGTTTAAAATGAATTTGTATACATAATTTAAGTATAATTATATTCAATCTGCTGTATGTTGATTGTTTAGTTTCGCAACATGATAATCGTGTATGCCCTCTTGTGTTAAACAAAAAGTACAAGTCTGTTTATCGATAATCACGCGTCGATTGATTGGAAAAAAAGGGCAAATCAGCCTTTAAAACGTTATAAGTTCAAAGTTTAACTCAACCCAAGCAGTATAGCAGACAAGCTTAAATCATGCAGTATATAGAACATGTACATGCTAATTTTAGAACGTAATTTCTCGTAGACCAAAATGTGCAGCTGTCCTTTGGAAAATTTATAGGAAAGTCCATACCTTTACCCGCCAGACATGTTTTTCTTCAAATATTGTATACAGTGGGATTGTCGTGAAAGAAAACAATACTTAACAAACTGCATACTATCGAAACAAGCAAAATAACACTTTTACTCTACATGTGGAATGCATTCGTGGTATGTTAAAGTGAGACTGTACGATTTTGTCAAATATTTATGAATTTATATAAAATGTGTAAAAAAAAACTTGTTATACATATATTTCAATAAAAATTAAAATAAAAGTTAAGAAGAACATGTGTCGAAAAATGCCAAATAAGCCAGATATTTAATTCTGAAATCGAAAAAGGCTTCCAGCCGAATTCGCCAGCATATACATCATGCATGTACAATGTGAATCTAAATTTAGTTTTAGTGCAGATTCGTTCATACGACACAAAGACACAATTTTGTTTCCTAGCAAATACGAGTAAAAGTGTCGGCATCGGCTTTAACCAGCGCTAACTTGGCTTTGCTGCATTTTATGAAATTCGTCTTCAATGTATATTTTTTCTTGCCTTTTTTGTGTTATTGTAACATATTTTTATCAATATATTACAATTTAACACATATGCAAATCGTACAGTCTCCCTTTAAAGTAAAACGAGCATGCCTTTAAGTTGATAAATTCTTAACGTTCTGCGTCAATGCATGCACAATTTAAATCGATACATATACCGAAAGTGTCTCGAAATAAACGTTGAGCAGCCGAATGGCTTTTTGGTATGAAGCGGTACTAAAACACACACATACACACACAACCACACGCACCAAAAACACGATGCTTTATGACTCTTTCTTTATGCGTGTTAGGTTTAACAACTTTCAAATTGACTATTACAGAATTAATGATAGCTATGTGATTAGTTGTGTATGAATGCAGATTCCTAATTAGATGCCATATTATTAAAGGATTTCATTCTTAATCTTATAATTTCTAATATGCTTGATCAAATTGTCACTTTTACACTGATATATGTGCGTTATGTTTAGTAACAAGAAACCCGCAGCAAGATTCGAAACAGTCACAAAGCGTAGAACGATACAGGGCTAAGCGTCAGATTCAGTAGATTCTAATTAAAAAATAAGATTCCTATTTATTGTTTGATAATTCATCCAAATAAATAGTGGGTAATAAATAGGTTCTAATTGTGTGAGGTTCCATCCAATTAAATAGTAGGTACTGAGTATATATCGACATAATTCGCGTCGAGCAGTATGTCGTACCATTTGGGTCAAAAGTACAAATACGCCAACATCTAAAAATAGATATCACCGCGGTGACAAAATTGTTACCGCGGTGACAATTTTGTCACTGCGGTTATACATTTAT
>VMBQ01005810.1:5212-53001 GCA_007657795.1 Dreissena rostriformis
GTTTAGGTTTCGAAAAATGTTCATAACTTCTAAGTCGCTTCAGATGTAACCTTCATATTTGGTATGCATGTGCATATGGACAAGGCCTTACCATACGCACACATTTTTTTACCCCTTTCACCTTGACCTTGAACTTAGGATCCGCGTTAAGGTTTCAAAATCTGCGTTTAGGTTTCGAATTATGTTCATAACTTCTATGTCGCTTCAGATGTAACCTTCATATTTGGTATGCATGTGCATATGGACAAGACCTTACCATACGCACACATTTTTTTACCCCTTCCCTTTCACCTTGACCTTGAATTTAGGGTCCGCGTTAAGGTTTCAAAATCTGCGTTTAGGTTTCGAATTATGTTCATAACTTCTATGTCACTTCAGATGTTACCTTCATATTTGGTATGCATGTGCATATGGACAAGGCCTTACCATACGCACACATTTTTTTACCCCTTTCACCTTGACCTTGAACTTAGGATCCGCGTTAAGGTTTCGAAATCTGCGTTTAGGTTTCGAATTATGTTCATAACTTCTATGTCGCTTCAGATGTAACCTTCATATTTGGTATGCATGTGCATATGAACAAGGCCTTTCCATACACACACATTTTTTAACCCCTTACACCTTGACCTTGAACTTAGGGTCTGCGTTTAGGTTTCGAAATCTGCGTTAAGGTTTTGAATAATGCTCATAACTTCTATGTTGCTTCAAATGTTACCTTCATATTTAGCATGCATGTGTATCTCATGGAGCTGCACATTTTGAGTGGTGAAAGGTCAAGGTCATCCTTGAAGGTTAAAGGTAAAAAAAAATAATGTAACCTTCATATTTGGCATGCATGTGTATCTCATGGAGCTGCACATTTTTAGTGGTGAAAGGTCAAGGTCATCCTTCAAGGTCAAAGGTAAAAAAAATAAAAAAAAAAAAAATCAAAGCGGCGCATTAGGGGGCATTGTGTTTCTGACAAACACATCTCTTGTTATCTTCATCTTCCTCACCATCATTAGCCGGAGAACATGACATCTTTAAAATCTAACCCGTCTTCATATTATTGCCCTTATCAGCATATAATACGTGATGTATACATCATCATTTGGCAATTATAAATCACAAGTTTCAAAGCTATAATTTAGTGACCAGACACGAGTATTCCTGATATTTTCCTATCAAAATGGGTATTGACCAATTATTGAAATATTTATAATTTGGTGATGAGAAAAATGCTTCTGATTATGTTGTTAAATTATGATGATGAAGAAATAAGGATGTTTAATTTAATGATGATGGTTATTTTGATGATGATGATGATGTTAAAATATGACAATGACGCCGATGATGATGACGATGAGAAATAAGGTTATTACCATGGAACAGACTAAATGAGGATTTTTTACTAGGCACAACATAAGTGCATTTTTTTTCATTATTGTATATGTACAGTCAATCTTGTATTTAGAGACCACTAAAGGGAGTAACCAAAAGTGGTCTCTTAATAAAATGGTCTTTAAATAAAACAAGGCCATTTGGGAAGAATGCAGACCTTCGATTTTAAATGCAGATGTATGATTATCTCCTTTTGACACAATGATTTCAACTTTTGTTATCAATTGAATCTAAATGTAAATAAAAAGAATAAAACAATATTTTGCTTTAAACGTGTTTTATTTGTTTTCTCTTTCTCTAAAATTTACTTAATAGAATGTAAATGGTTTGCACAGAAAATATTGTTTTTTCCGACTCAAAACTCCTTCGCGTTTTTACGTGCTTTTTTACTCTTAGACAATGCCAATACCCGAATTTTCTCATTTAAGGTTAACACTTTCCGTTTTGACATTTAATTTCTGCATNCACATCTCTTGTTATCTTCATCTTCCTCACCATCATTAGCCGGAGAACATGACATCTTTAAAATCTAACCCGTCATCATATTATTATTGCCCTTATCAGCATATAATACATGATGTATACATCATCATTTGGCAATTATTAATCACAAGTTTCAAAGCTATAATTTAGTGAACAGACACGAGTATATTGCCCTATCAAAATGGGTATTGACCGATTATTGAAATATTTATAATTTGGTGATGAGAAAAATGCTTCTGATTATGTTGTTAATTATGATGATGAAGAAATAAGGATGTTTAATTTAATGATGATGGTTATTTTGATGATGATGATGATGATGATGATGTTGAAATATGACAATGACGCCGATGATGATGACAATGAGAAATAAGGTAATGATCATGGAACAGACTAAATGAGGATTTTTTACTAGGCACAACTAAAGTACATTTTGTTTCATTATTGTATATGTTTTACTTAAACGCACTGTGGTAGCTCTTTGGTTTAAAAGACCCTCTGTTTACACAATAGCGAACAACTCTATGACTTCAGCGCTTTGATTAGTGACTGGCTTTTAATAGATGCAGTTATTGTGTAGATTTTAAGTTGTGTGTTATTGACTTGAAAGGCAGACACCATGCTTAGAGGTCAGCCATAAGTGTGTGCTTTGTGTTGATGGTGTTAATTATATTGCATAAACTTTATGAAGTTGCACATTTTTAGTGTCAAAGGCTGACCCCATGTTTAACGCACTGTGATTTTTCAAGTAAATTTTATGAGGAAAAAATTAGCATGGTGTAGCAATAATGTTAATGTCTGTCTGTCTTATGTTATTTTGTTTTACAATATTGAGTCAGATTCTACATGTGATAACAAATTGAAGGCTGCCGTTCACAGTTTGTATGTTCACATATGTCAGAGTACCACTCACAATTGTTCTTTTTACATACACTGTGTTTCATGTAAATTCAAGTTATTAAAAAACATTTTTGTCTGCAGAGCAACAAGTTTGTGGTAGCAACAAAAGACTACATCACAAGGGAGAGCACTCTGCTGTCCTTCAAGAGAGGGGACGTAATCAAGCTCATGGATGCAGACGTAGATGAAGGTATATAATGATGTACAAGCTGCGCTCTTGGAAGACGGGGTGTAATTTAGTCCGCACATGCTAATCAGGGACGACACTTTACGCTTTAATGAGATTTTTCATTTAAAAGTAGTCTCTTCTTAGTGAAAATCCAGTTTAGGCGGAAAGTGTCATTCCTAATTAGCCTGTGCCGACTGCACAGGCTAAACTGGGGCGACATTTTATGCACATGCATTTTACCTTGTTTTTCCAGTCTTACGCTCATATTGAAATAATTTTAGTTTTGTTCATGCATTTGTAAAGAATGGTCAAACTGGAAATTCCATGCCCAGTTGCAAACCCTTTCATTTTAAAGAAACTATGATTTAGATAATAATTGTTCAATGTTATTCAGTCTTCTTCAGATTTCATGCATTAAAATTAAGTTTTAAAAAAAAGCAGTGAATAAATTGGCTCTGCAATTCTAGTTCATGTTTCTATTACATGTTGAATAAATTTAATTTAGTATTTGATGGAAAGAATATGCTAAGCACCATGGGTAGTTATTTTATGCTTAAGTAAAGAATGTAAAACATAACAATGCATGATAATTAGAAATTCAGAAATGCATGATGGCATATCGGAAAACAGCCTTGAACCATGATAATCTTAGGCAATTTCTGAGACTCTGTATCTGTTTTATATACTCTACTAGCTCATAGACGGAGAGGTAAGCCTGACTATTGTTCCCACCTGTTTCACTATGCCCCCTGTTTCACTATGCCCATTGAACCACAACTAGTCCTCTTAGTTTAACATTTCAAAGCTCATTTTTTCCTGTAATGATTTTCTTTAAAATTATCAAACTAAAATATTTTTTTGACATGTCCAGCAAAACATAATTAATTTAACATTTTAAGTGTCAAAAAACTTGGAAGCATAAAAGTATAGGAAAAATTGTAACTTCAATAGAGTCATATAATAGAAAAACAACATTTTGTCAGCACAGTATGTTATTCATTCTAATAGATTTTAACAATTTACTCGCCTTACCCCAAAATTTTATTCACAGTGAATAAATTAAAAAGAGTTTCTTTTTACTGGAGAACTTTTTAAACTGGAGTTTAATGAAGACTGACTCATAAACTTAGATTAAGTTCTTACCTGAGAAAAATGATAAAATGTAATCATATGCCATATATCAGTGTGACTTATCGGCCAGTTTGTAAGTGTTGTTCACTGTAGCCTGATGTCTTGAAGTCGTCTACCTTCTTACTATATTTAAGTGATTATGTAAGTCAGTTAATTCTAATATTCCATTCATCTAACATAACTCTTTATTATATCCATTCTTTAACAGCTATAGGAAAGGCTAAACGACCTCTCAAGTTTGTTGGTATGATACAATGTTAGTCTAGAAGTAGTTAGATCAAATGTAGCCATAAAGAATTAAATTAAACATTGATAAGAGCACAGAAGTATTATGTTTGTTGATTGTAATACATAATTTTGTGTGTGTTCTCGTTTAATTCCTGTTATTCATACTTCTGTGGTTTGTCCTGCTTATATGTTAATGTAGTTTATTTTATGATTGTGCATGCTTTCATTTTCACTATATTTGTATTTCATATTTAATCATATTGTCTAGTGCTGAAAATTGTGCCCTAATTTGGATTATCAGTAATTATTTAAAACATGTATTTAAAGGCCCTATAAAGGTGACGATCCGTAATTATTGACCGATTTTTTAATATTTTTTTCATATTTTATTTATAAAGGTTAACAACAAACAATATATATATGCTATTGGACATTATCATTAAAAAATGAGCAATGCAACTTGTTTTGAGCTCAAAATACAGTGCCCTCCAAGTCAATTGTGTTTACAAACAATCAGTTTATTTACCTCACTGTTTACTCGGAAAAGTGGAAGTGACTCATGTCACCAAAAATATATCGTTGATTTTCAACATTTTCCGGTATCACTCACAAAGTAGGTCTCTTCTAAATGGTTAAAACGTTTGTAGTGATCTAATAAGTTACTTTCTCTGGTAAAAAGTTCTTTAAAATAAAGTTAAAATTGAATTTTCTTTCGGCTATTTTTAGCATATGTCACCGCTTTGAGGCTACACACCATGTTAGTTGCAAAGTTGTAAACATTTCTTCCAATTATGAAACGGGTATATCTTCCATAATTCTTGACAACGTTGCACCTAAGCTGTGTTATTAGCATTTTTTATGCAAGAGTAACTGAAATCCGGTAAAATTAGACCAGTTTATATGCATAATAATTGGATTTGTCACCTTTATAGGGTCTTTAATTTTACATTTAGAATGCTCAATTATAACTGTATTACCGGTAGCTAGTGAATATCCAGCTACATAGATACATAACAAACTATATATTTCCATGAGTGATAGGATATTATCAAGCAAATAAATAATTCTTTATAGATATTCACAACACAATTTGGTAACATTTTTCATGTTTTAGTCTTTTCAGAGTCAGCTATAGTTTTTGATTGTCTGGTAAAAAACTTCAATCTGCAAAATAAAACCATTTCAGTGTTGGTACAGATATAAATGTGAAGATTTACCGAAAGTACACTAAAAGCACTGAATTTCTTTTAATCCCATTCATTGTTGTATTGCAGGCTGGCTATACGGGACACTGAACGGGGTGGTGGGGTACTTCCCTGCTGAGATGGTGCGTGGTCTTGCTAGACACGAGGTGGAAGTGGCTCGCAGCAATCAGGGTCAATCACTTGCCCTGGACCGAACATCGAGTTTCCGAGTAGGTCTAAGAACAGATCTGTGTACCCTCCTTCCAAGTATATCTGTAGTTGTCTTCAATATAACCGTAATAATGAATTTCTTTAGAGAAAATTGATGGGGATCTTCTGTTTTATGGTTTAAAAATGATTTATTGCATATTTAATTAGATGGATATACAGAAATGCAGAAACATTGGAAGAGGTTTAATTTATTTCCCTATCCTTGCAGACAACGTAGGATAATTTTATATTCAATGCAATCATATGCATTAAACATTTAACGTAATAATTAATCCAAAGTCGAATAATGTTTTTATTCTCGTATCACTGTATAATACAGTGGGAGATCTGGCTGTAAGAATAATGTTGTTTTTTTATCAATATTAATAAATGGCCTGTTGACTGATTAAATTACATTCAACATTAAATACACTCTACAAATGAAGTAAAGAAATCTGTTTTTAATTGACCTCATGCAGTGAAATGAACTGGTGTACATATCTAAGTGTTTAAACAATAGCAAAATCACATCTGGTTGATGAAGAAGCATAGCGCATTATAATGTGGGTTCCGACATTTTGGAAAAGATGAAAAGAAAAATAAAAGTATTATTTATTTTAAAAAATAACACAAATTTATCATATATATCAATCCATATGAGCCTCAGTCTGAGAAAACAGGGCTTAATGCATGTCAGTAAAGTGTCGCCCCAGACCCAGTGTGGGCTGATCAGGGACGACACTTTCCACTTTTATGGTATTTTTGGTTGAAAAAAAGTCTCTACTTAGCAAAAATCCAGTTTAGGCGGAAAGTGTTGTCTCGGGTTAGCCTGTGCATACTGAAAAGGCTAATCTGGGACAACACTTTACTGACATGCATAAAGTCCGGTTTTTCCAGAGCGCGGCTTATATATGTGGCGTGTTCTGAGAAAACTGGGCAAAATGCTTGTGNTTTAATTTATTTCCCTATCCTTGCAGACAACGTAGGATTATTTTATATTCAATGCAATCATATGCATTTAACATTTTACGTAATAATTAATCCAAAGTCGAATAATGATTTTATTCTCGTATCACTGTATAATACAGTGGGAGATCTGGCTGTAAGAATAATGTTTTTTTTTTATCAATATTAATAAATGGCCTGTTGACTGATTAAATTACATTCAACATTAAATACACGCTACAAATGAAGTAAAGAAATCTGTTTTTAATTGACCTCATGCAGTGAACTGAACTGGTGTTCATATCTAAGTGTTTAAATACAGTGTGATTGTATTGGTTTAATTTACGCAATGACTTGGACATGGAAGCCATGAAATAAGAAAACCGTTTGAAGCAAAATCACATCTGGTTGATGAAGAAGCATAGCGCATTATAATGTGGGTTCCGACATTTTGTAAAAGATGAAAAGAAAAAAAAAGTATTATTTATTTAAAAAACAACACAAATTTATCATATACATGTATATCACTCCATATGAGCCTCACTCTGAGAAAACAGGGCTTAATGCATGTGAGTAAAGTGTCATCCCAGATTAGCCTGTGCAGTTCGCGCAGGCTGATCAGGGACGACACTTTCCACTTTTATGGTATTTTTGGTTGAAAAAAAAGCAAAAATCCAGTTTAGGCGGAAAGTGTTGTCTCGGGATTAGCCTGTGCATACTGAAAAGGCTAATCTGGGACAACACTTTACTAACATGCATTAAGTCCGGTTTTCCCAGAGCGTGGCTCATATATATCACTCCATATCTATTGTGTATCTTATATACCCCACACTGACTCCTGGTTCTCTGCTCCTACGTATCGTTAGACGTGTACTCACTCTGCCTCGTGTCTTTCTGTCCTCTCAGAGTCTTCCCCCGTCACAGCCTGTAGCCCACGTCTCAGAGACCACGGTACAGCGTGTCATACACAAGTCACACAACAACAACCGGGTACGTATTCCTACTGCTCGTCTGCCTATTCTTATTTTGCCTTGATTTTTAGATAGTCAGATATTCACCCATATAATAATGCTTCAGTCATTGGTAAACCTAGGAGAAATTTAATTGTATGCTCATAAAATTATGGATGGGGACACTTAATTTGTAAATTGATATGAAATTATAAAATAATGCTCAACCGTTATTTTAACATTTATATACGTAATTGTATGTTTGTATGTCTGGCTATGCCCCTCACAATCCATGAAGTCATGTACCATTCTGAGTACTGTAGTACTCTTTGTAAATTATTAAGCTAAAAGCTTTAACATTTTGATAGAGTTAACTTTGTTCCTCAAATTAAAACAAATATCTAACTAAATGATATTAAAATGACGTAATTTAACAGTAAAACATGCATACACAAGTTGACTGGTCGTTTCCTGGTGTATTGATGAGATTCATACTTTATGAAAGATTTTATGTTTGAACTTTAAACAGCACATGCTGATTTGAAGGAATGTTAACATCTGTTTGAGGCATAAATAGTATTTTGACTTTTTTCTGAAATAGTTAAATTACAGCCTATTAACCCTTTGAGCGCTGGAACCGGATTTTGAAGGCCTTTGCAAACAGTTTGGATCCAGATGAGACGCCACAGAACATGGCGTCTCATCAGGATCCAAACTGTTTGCTATTCGGATAGTGGTCTTAGAAAAAAATCGAAGAAAATGCTAATTTTACAAATTCATCAGACGACATTTTAGCAGACGACAAATTTCCCAGCATTCAAAGGGTTAACTTTGTAAATCAATATGAGTCTTGTTCTGGGAAAAACGGGCTTAATGCATGTGTGTAAAGTATCATCCCAGATAAATCTGTGCAGTGAGTACAGACAAATCAGGGACGCCACTTCCGCCCCAATTGAATCCTCAAAAGCCAGACTCATATAATTAATAGTAACACATCAAGGATTCTGCTTATCAAACATTATTAAATAGNTATCTGAATATATAGTGCAATATTGTGACAAAAAAAACCTTTGGAGAGCATCACCCGTCTCCGACGGTTTCTTGTTTAGAGAGTTATGCAATATTGTGACAAAAAACACTTAGGGGAGCATCAACCGTCTCCGACGATTTCTTGTTATTATAGTTACTTAAATAGTTATTTGTTATGTTTTTTTATGTCCCCCAGTCTATACTGGGGGACATTGTTTTTGCCCTGTCTGTTGGTTTGCACAAACTTAAACATTGGCCATAACTTTTGCAATATTGAAGATAGCAACTTTATATTTGGCATGCATGTGTAGCTCATGGAGCTGCACATTTTGAGTGGTGAAAGGTCAAGGTTATCCTTCAAGGTCAAAGGTCAAATATATGGGTCAAAATCGCTTAAAAGGGGACATAGTGTTTCACAAACACATCACTTGTTTTTGCTTATTTTATAGCTGTTATTGGGTCATATTCCTGATGGCAAAAAGTATCTTTTTTTCCCAAATCCAGTCTAATTTTGTTAATTAATCAACTTTTTAATGTTAAGAAGTAGAAATGATAAGTCTATAAATTAATACTTTTGAAATTGTAAAGATCATATTCCAAAAATGATGATGAAAAGCTATACATGCTGGCTCTGTATGTTGATTTTTTTTTATATCTTTGTTTATCACTCACTCATGTGTTATGTTGTTTATATCTTTCAGGTGTGGTGTCACACAATGGATTGCTGTATGTAGTCGGTGGCGACGATTCTATTTCGACACTCACAGATCTCAGATCTGTGGAATGTTACGACCCTAAAGAAGATGTGTGGATGTTGCTGCCTTCCAGGATGATGACGGGAAGATGTTCTGCTGGAGTCACGCTCATTGACAGACCTCTGGGAAGACACCATACGCATATGCAAGCTCAGAACGAGGCTCAATTGTAGAAGTGGGTCTAGACAATCTAAGCCGCATCATGCAAAAATGGNAAAAAGTTCATGGCTGTAACTTAAACAGGGAAAAAGGATTTGTTCATGCAAAATGTTTTGCTGTGCCATACAGGACACGTCCCGGGAGATGGTCCAGAATGGGCAGAATGGGCCGGTGCTACGGGAGGCCCTGCCGGCCCCAGACAACCACAGTGAGACCAGTCAGGGCACACACGTCCCGGATGGCAAGTTCTCCATGATGGAGTTTGCGCTACTGCACTTCCGGGAAAGCATCGAGAAGTAAGATTAGGGGATTTTTTGTATTGATGTGTACATTATGTAGATTGTGATTGAAATGTAGCCTTGTATTTTTCATGATATGTACATCTTATAGATGCTTTATTGAACACAGATGATAGCATTTTGTGAGCAAAATATTGTTATTAATGTCTACATTATATAGATAGTGATTGAAATGTGGCCCTGTATTTTTTCATGTAAAATACATCCTAGAGATGTTTTACTGTACACAGATGATTTGAGCATTTTTGTGAGCAATTTAGGAAGGCAAGTTTTTCATGATGGAAATATATCAAATTTGGGAATTAATTGAGAAGTGAACTTATGCTGAAATGTGGATAATTTGTAGTAAATCATATTAATGATATCATGTACATATACTGAACAAATGAAATCTTCAGTGTTAAAGCATGTTTGTTACAAATTTATTGATGAATTTTTAGCTCACCTGATTGCGTAGGTGAGCTTTTAGGATCGGTCTTTGTCAGTGGTCCGTCCATCCGTCCGTCCGTTGTCCACATTGGTTTGTAAACACTCTAGAGGCCACATTTCTTGTCCGATCTTCATGAAACTTGGTCAGAAGATTTGTCCCAATGATACCTCGATCGAGTTTGAAACTGGGTCATGCTGGGTCAAAAACTAGGTCACTAGGTCAAAAAAAAGAAGAAAAACCTTGTAAACACTGTAGAAGTCACATTTCATGCCCAATCTTCATGTAACTTTGTCAAAATGTTTGTCTTAATGATATGTTGGTTGAGTTCAAAAGTGGTTCCGGTCCGTTGAAAAACATGGCCGCCAGTGGGCGGGGCAGTTTTCCTTATTTGGCTATAGAGAAACCTTGTAAACACTCTAGAGACAACATTTTTTGTCAGATCTTCATGAAACTTGGTCAGAAGATTTGTCCCAATTATACCTTGATCGAGTTCGAAACTGGGTCATGCTGGGTCAAAAACTAGTTCACTAGGTAAAAAAAAAATAAAACCTTGTAAACACTGTAGAAGTCACATTTCATGCCCAATCTTCATGTAGCTTTGTCAAAATGTTTGTCTCGATGATATGTTGGTTGAGTTCAAAAGTGGTTCTGGTCTGTTGAAAAACATGGACCAGGTCAAAGCTTGAAAAACCTTGTTTATCTTTAACCACAAAGCACTCAGCTTTGATATTTGATATGTGACAAAGATTGTTCAAATCATGCTACTGGGCAAGCTCATTTCACAGGTGAGCGATCTAGGGCCATCTTGGCCCTCTTGTTTAATGTATTTATGAATGTATTCATTGCTAAACATTTGTATCCTTAATACAAATTCAATTCACTTTACAGAAAAGAGATTATGAGAAAGAAAGGTACTGGTGGACATTGATAATATGACATTACCTGCATGACAGTTTATACTGCATGATATTCATGTATATATGTATATATGTGCAACATTATACCTCTCATTGTACCAGTATAATCATCATCATGGCTTTATCCTTTTTAGTACCAAGTTGTATCAATTTTTCATGTATGTGCAGTTATTGCCTAATGAAATGGCTTGAATTAAAAAAGATGCCCGTAGATTTGATTTAAGTTTCTGTGTTAAGGTATGCAAATCATTTTTTCATCTATGCAACAAGAACACCATTCAGCATTTTTATGCCCTCGGTAGGGTGACATATAGCAGTTGAACTGTCCGTCAGTCTGTCTGTCAGTCTGTGCGTCCGTCCAAAAACTTTAATATTGGCCATAAATTTTGCAATATTGAAGATAGCAACTTGATATTTGACATGCATGTGTATCTCATGGAGCTGCACAATTTGAGTGGTTAAAGGTCAAAGTCATCCTTCAAGGTCAAAGGTCAAAAAAACAAAATCCAAGGGAAGTAACAAGCTTTAAAGGGAGATAATTTCTATACCTGCCAAATGATAAATAGAAATTTTATTTCAAAGCGGCGCAGTAGGGGGCATTGTGTTTCTGACAAACACATCTCTTGTTTTGGTATATCTTTAAAAATTAAATAGGCTTCATCAGCAAATGACCAGACCAAAGGAAAGCTTTATTTCTTTATTAAATAGAGAATATATTCCCCAACCTGTTCTGTCTCAGGGATTTTTCTTACGAGAGCAGAGAGATGCAACATGTTCTCACAGAATGGCGTAGGAAACAATCTGGGAAAACCTTCCCCGACTTTAACGAACTTGCTTCCATGAAAGGTTGCAAAGACACGAGAGTTTTCATTGTACAGCAGTGTGCACAAACAACTGCTTGTTTGGCTTAAAACTTTGTGTTTTTTTTTTGCAGATATGATTTATGCAGTATTTAATGCAGTGTGAACCGTAACACCACTTTTACACATCACTTACACAATATGTACCTTCATTTTGAACTTGACTTACAATAATAATTGTTCTCTTTTTGCAATTGACCAAATTACAATTTACTGCAAAACTTACATACAATGCTTAGTCACTGCATTTTCCTTTTTTCTGTTTTCTGACAAGTTGTTCACAGTGTTATCTCCCTTGAGGGATTCAGAAACATTTGTGTTTAAATTTATTTTAAATCAGCAGCAGAGCATTGTTTGTACTGACCTTGAATTGTTGAATGACCCCCACATTTGTATATTTGTATGGAGTTCATATGAGGTTGATTTATTTTCATGCTTGTCATCCAATGCTCTGCCTTTTATACTACATGTATACTTGTATATGCTAAATTTGTCTTCACAATTTGCTGCATGTGATAAGTTAAATCTTGTTTTCACTTTGTGCTTTAATAAGTAAGTAATAACTAAGTTGCAACAATCAATGTTCAAATAAATACCCAGTACTCACTGCTGAATGATTGTTTAATCTGTTACATTTTCAAGTAAAGGATTAATAATACAAAATTCATATCAAGATTGATACATACATTTTTTGGTAACCTGTTGCATCTCACATGACAAGTAAATTGAGAAGACAAACTTGTATGCAACCGTACAATTATCAGAATACACACAAAGTTCCTGATTTCCCATTGTTGAGGAGTGTTTTTATTGGCATATGTCTACTGTTTATAACTAAATTGATATTTTTTAATGACATTCATTATCCCCACGCTTTAAAAAAAAAAGTGGGGATATTTTGGTTATCTCCGCCGTCCGTCCGTCCTGGCCACTATCTTCTCCTACACTATTAGCACTAGAACCTTGAAACTTACACACATGGTAGCTATGAGCATATGTGCGACCCTGCACTATTTGGAATTTTGATCTGACCCCTGGGTCAAAAGTTATGGGGGTTGGGGTGGGGCCGGGTCAGAAATTATCACTCATTTTTTTAGGTTATTTTACATTTACTTCTTCATTTCTACACCGATTCACTTCAAATTGATACTGGACCTCTCTTATGACAATACGGTCAATCTCAACCATGCATGGCCCCATTCCCAACCCTGGGGCGCCCCGCCCACATAGGCCACACCCACCAAAAATTGCCATTTACTATAATTTCTTCATTTCTACACGGATTCACTTCAAATTGATACTGAACTTCTCTTATGACAATACGGTCAATCTCAACTATGCATGGCCCCATTACCAACCCTGGGGCGCCCCGCCCACATAGACCACACCCACCCAAAATTGCCTTTTACTATAATTTCTTCATTTCTACACCGATTCACTTCAAATTGATACTGAACTTCTCTTATGACAATACGGTCAATCTCAACTATGCATGGCCCCATTACCAACCCTGGGGCGCCCCGCCCACATAGACCACACCCACCCAAAATTGCCTTTTACTATAATTTCTTCATTTCTACACCGATTCACTTCAAATTGATACTGAACTTCTCTTATGACAATACGGTCAATCTCAACTATGCATGGCCCCATTACCAACCCTGGGGCGCCCCGCCCACATAGACCACACCCACCCAAAATTGCCTTTTACTATAATTTCTTCATTTCTACACCGATTCACTTCAAATTGATACTGAACTTCTCTTATGACAATACGGTCAATCTCAACTATGCATGGCCCCATTACCAACCCTGGGGCGCCCCGCCCACATAGACCACACCCACCCAAAATTGCCTTTTACTATAATTTCTTCATTTCTACACCGATTCACTTCAAATTGATACTGAACTTCTCTTATGACAATACGGTCAATCTCAACTATGCATGGCCCCATTACCAACCCTGGGGCGCCCTGCCCACATAGGTCACACCCACCCAAAATTGCCTTTTACTATAACTTCTTCATTTCTACACCAATTCACTTCTAATTGATACTGAACTTCTCTTATGACAATACGGTCAATTTCAACTATGCATGGCCCCATTACCAACCCTGGGGCCCCGCCCACATAGACCACACCCACCCAAAACTGCCTTTTACTATAATTTCTTCATTTCTACACCGATTCACTTCAAATTGATACTGAACTTCTCTTATGACAATACGGTCAATCTCAACTATGCATTGCTCCATTACCAACCCTGGGGCACACCTAGGTCAAACATTCGGCGTGGGGATACGGGTCGGCCTCTGCCGCGCCATTTCTAGTTTAAATTAGTTTCCAATCATCGACTATTCCTCTTGAAAATATGGAACTTTGTACCTGTAACAACAGCTATGCACTTGTTGTTATGTCTTTGGTATCTACCATTGTTGTTTATGTTTTGTGCACTTGCATTGTTCTGTGACGCATGGTTGTCTCGTTTTCAAGGTATGACATATCGCGCCCCAGCGACGGCTCAATGTACGGCACTATAAAATCTATCGAGAAATTTAAACTGAATAATCTTCACAAGCAAGAGCATAGGAAACGCAAAGGTGACGGTGGTTGCTTCGTTAATGTGCATTCAGCCATACCTTTCCTCTGTTGTTTTTGTTGATAAAATTAATATTTATGAAGGTCAACATTTTTGCATGCATGATAATTATGCATGCTTTTGTTTGGCTGTGAAGTGAGCAACATTTTTTATTAAAGTTCCTGAAAAGCCAGATGGCATTTGCTATAGGTGTCATGTTCTAAGAAAACTGGGCATAATGCTTGTGCGTAAAGTGTCGTCCCAGATTAGCCTATGTAGTCTGCACAGGCTAATCCGGGACGACACTTTCCGCCTAAACTGGATTTTCGCTAAGCAGAGACATCATTTACACGAAAAATTCCATAAAAGCGGAAATTGTCGTCCCTGATTAGGCTGTGCGGACTGCACAGGCTAATCTGGGATGACAATTTACGCACAAGCATTATGCCCAGTTTTCTCAGAACACGACTCTTATGACTTAAATTGAAAACATTTGAACAATTTCTTATATTTACAATATTGTATATCTTTTTTCATTTCAAATGTAAAAACTGTTGGATTGAACTTTTAGTTTAAGTACATGTAACAAGAAAAACACTAGAGGTGAGGTATGGCTAGAAAATATACTGCATTCTAATCCCAAATTGCATTAGCTCTTAATTAACATTTTATATGTACAGCTTCAAATTATTTGGCATGAATATATTGTACATAATGTCAATTGACCTGTGAGTACATTTTACTTTAAATGTGTTTTTATGCCATAAAAATGTACACATAATCATATATATTTTTACATGCACCTGAAATTAACATTAATTAACCGTCAGTAAGAAAGTTCTTTGTTCTAGAAATACAGATTTTTCAACATAAATATGTATATTAAATGTGATAGGCACCCTAGTCATGTCCTTATGCACACAACAGTGAATGTCAGGTCGAGTTGGTCACCTTGCAGGTTCTGGAGACTGGACGTGGAAGGAGCAAGCCGAGATGGTCAAGTGGACTAGGGTAGGTACACATTTTGTGTGGCGAAGTGATCTGAACAATGGTATACCTCATTCTTGTTAGCCAAGATAGTAAAGTGAGCTCCGATTTGGGAAAATGGGGCTTAATGCATGTGTGTAAAGTCTTGTCCCAGATTGAACAGGGACAACAATTTCTGCCTGTACTGGATTTGCGCTAGGAAGAGACTTACTTTAAACGACTGCACATGCTAATCTGGGACAACACTTTACGCACATAATGCCTCAACATGGTTTTCCCTGAATGAGGCTCAAATGGACAATGATGAGCCCACAGAGAGTGTTTTAACCCTTTGCATGCTGGGTAATTTGTCGTCTGCTAAAATGTTGTCTGCTGAATTTCTAAAATTAGCATTTTCTTCGATTTTTTTCAAAGAATACTATCAGAATAGCAAACAGTTTGGATCCTGATGAGACGCCATGTTCTGTGGCGTGTCATCTGGATCCAAACTGTTTGCAAAAACCTTCAAAATCCGGTTCCAGCACTCAAAGGGTTAAAGTGATCTTCATTCTTATAAGATGAGGTGTCGAGAGGATTTGATAGGTTCCCAGCATATCACCAACCTTGGAAGTCATGTGTCAAATGCAAATTTGGCTGAAAGCCTCATCTTGCTTTATTGGATTAAGAGAGAATTATAATAAACATACGGTGATGCAGATGTATTGTGATCCATTGATCTTCAAACTACCTCAGACAGTGTACCTCATGCAAATGTTTTTGCCTTGCAATTAAGGATTTATAAAAAAAAATACAATTGAAATAAGTTTCATTCAATGAATATTTAAAAAGTCTGTAATTGAATTACCAATCAAGTTAAAAACTTTGTTGCTAGGATGAAATATGTTTTTTATTTCTATTTTTTGTTTATTTATTTTTTTGTTCTTGAAATCTGACAATTTTGTTTTCAGTCCCCGATACAAACATCTATGCTGAAACTTGACAGTGCTGACCTCAATAAGATGGCAACTGAATGCTTCATTTGTAAGCCTCTAAACATGTTTCTGTACTTGAACTATATATTATTTGCCACATAAGGATTTCTGACGTATATGTGGCATACTAAGGTTTTAATATATTGAAAGACATTTCTTTAACAAAGGTTAATACACAAAAGTCATGTTTCATAAACATGTTTGCTTCATTCCTAGAGTATCACCAATTGTTCAAATAATATATACTGCACATTTACTGAATTTTTATGCTTGTTTGACTTTCACCATGAGAAAGATTTTTTTTGTCAAAATAAGAATACCTATACGTAGATTGGATTGTTGAAGTAATAATATGTATGTCATATATATCAGGTATAATGAAGTTCATGGGAGACTACCCGATGGCGTCAAACCAGAATGAGATAGACTGTGCTCTCAAAGTTCTAAGGGTAAGTACGAATGTACCTCGATCAACCATGAGTCTATCTTCACATGCACTAGTATGCAGCAGATCAACCCTACTGACAAAGGTCCCACTTTTAAAACAAATTAATTTTCTTCAGTTGTTTTACTTTTCAAATTGAGCATAACAAAAGTGCTATATACATATACATGTATTTGTTGTGAATGATAAAACCAACATACAGATGAATTGCCCTTTTTTCTTCTCCATTGTTTGGCACATTACGCTAGTCCTCCTTGTTACAATAACACAAGTTTGTGTGAATGTTACTTCAGTATTGCCACAAGTATCCGGAGCTTCGAGATGAGGTGTACTGCCAGCTGTGTAAGCAGACGACAAACAATCGCAGCATGAAACCGTGAGTTCACATCTTCCGTACATTGTCATTGTTATAGCCACATGAGTTCAAATATTCCTTCCTTTCTTACATTTTGATTGTCATAGCCATGTGAGTTCACATATTCCTTCCTTCCGTACATTGTAATTGTCATAGCAACGCGAGTTAACATATTCCTTCTTTGCTTACATTTTGATTGTCATAGCCATGTGAGTTCACATATTCCTTTCTTCCTTACATTGTCATTGTAATAGCAATGTGAGTTCACATCTTCCTTCCTGCCTTACATTGTCGTTGTCAAAGCAACGTGAGTTCACATCTTCCTTCCTTACATTGTCATAGCCACATTAGTTCACATCTTCCTTCCTTACATGGTCATTGTAATAGCAACGTGAGTTCACATCTTCCTTCCTGCCTTACAATGTCATTGTCATAGCAACATGATTTCACATCTTCCTGCCTTACATTGTCATAGCAACGTGAGTTCACATCTTTCTTCCTTACATGGTCATTGTCATAGCAACGTGAGTTCACATCTTCCTTCCTGCCTTACAATGTCATTTTCATAGCAACGTGATTTCACATCTTCCTGCCTTACATTGTCATTTTCATAGCAAGGTGAGATCACATCTTCCTTCCTTACATTGTCATTGTCATAGCCACATGAGTTAACATATTCCTTCCTTGCTTACATTTTGATTGTCATTGCCATGTGAGTTTACATATTCCTTCCTTACTTGTTCATTGCCATAGCAACATGAGTTCACATCTTCCTTCCTGCCTTACAATGTCATTATCATAGCAACGTGATTTCACATCTTCCTGCCTTACATGGTCATTGTCATAGCAACGTGAGTTCACATCTTCCTTCCTGCCTTACAATGTCATTATCATAGCAACGTGATTTCACATCTTCCTGCCTTACATGGTCATTGTCATAGCAACGTGAGTTCACATCTTCCTTCCTGCCTTACAATGTCATTATCATAGCAACGTGATTTCACATCTTCCTGCCTTACATGGTCATTGTCATAGCAACGTGAGTTCACATCTTCCTTCCTGCCTTACAATGTCATTATCATAGCAACGTGATTTCACATCTTCCTGCCTTACATGGTCATTGTCATAGCAACGTGAGTTCACATCTTCCTTCCTGCCTTACAATGTCATAATCATAGCAACGTGATTTCACATCTTCCTGCCTTACATGGTCATTGTCATAGCAACGTGAGTTCACATCTTCCTTCCTGCCTTACATTGTCATAGCAACGTGATTTCACATCTTCCTGCCTTACATTGTCATAGTCATAGCAACGTGAGTTCACATCTTCCTTCCTACCTTAAATTATCATTGTCATAGCATTTCTTTTTCTTTAATCAAGAATAATCAAGATATTTACTCTATAGTAATGATAAAAAGTGATACTTTGCCTGACTTGAATGTTTTGAATTACTATGAAAAGGTCAACTCTTAACTCAATATACCCCTCATCAGGTGGAAATAAGAGCTATTTTTCAATTTTGAAAAGTTACTTTGGAAATATTGGTTAGAGAAAACATACAAACATGTCTTTGCATAATTCACAAATATATTGTGAACATTACCTATTGTGTGTCCTATAGTTGTAACTAATAACATTTAATACTATTTGTAACTAACAGAAAGAGTTGCATCATGGGATGGCGGCTGTTTGCGATCGTTGCCGCGTACTGCGACTGTTCGGAGGTGTTCAGGCAGTACCTGTTCAGGTATCTGGAGACCACGGCCTCTGACGTACAGAGGACCTACAGCGGCGCAGCGAGCATCTGTCTGCAGAACCTCCGCAAAACGTTCAAGTATGGAGGCAGGAAGAATGTGCCATTGAAGGAGGAGATTAATGCCTTGGCTGTGAGTTGGACACTTCGGTTTATTTCTTTTAGTATTACTTTTGGTTAGGAATCCGTCCTGTTACAAATTTGGTTTCCTTTGTGGGCCTTCGTTTCCATTTCTTTAAGGTGGAAACCCATACTGTTACATACTGTTACAATTTGGTTTCCTTTGTCACCTGCTAATTTTAATTAATTTAGAAGCAGAAATTCCAATTTATTTTACGGATATACAGATATTAAAAATGTTATTTTTACAAACAAAATAACTGACATTTTGAATATACTATATAATATGCATCTGTTGAAAGAGGAGTACTATCTTTTTGCTGTCCATTATTAATTACATAGACATGAATCTGAATGATTCAATTTTGTGTGCTCATTAACAATTATTTAAGAAGGATTACAAAACCTCAATGGTAAAAAGAGTATGTTTTTGTTTTTAGCTCTACTGGCCAAAGGCCAAAAGAGCTTATGTCATGGCGTGGTTTCCGTGCGTGTGTGTGTTAGACTTTTTCTTGTTTACGCGATAAACTCCACAGTTTTCATCCAATTCTTTTCAAACTTGTTAAGTGTCTTTATAATAATGAGGACTCAAACCCTATTGTAAATGGGTTACATCAGACCGTCCGTGCGTGCGTTAGACTTTTTCTTGTTTACGCGATAAACTCCACAGTTTTCATCCGATTCTTTTCAAACTTGGTCAGTGTCTTTATATTAATGAGGACTCGAACCCTTTTGAAAATGGGTTACATCAGACCGTCCGTCCGTCCGTGCGTGCGTTAGACTTTTTCTTGTTTATGCGATAAACTCCAAAGTTTTCATCCGATTCTTTTCAAACTTGTTCAGTGTCTTTATATTAATGAGGACTCGAACCCTATTGAAAATGGGTTACATTAGACCGTCCGTCCGTGCGTGTGTAGACTTTTTCTTGTTTACGCCATAAACTCCACAGTTTTTATCCGATTCTTTTAAAACTTGTACAGTGTCTTTATATTCATGAGGACTCGAACCCTATTGAAAATGGGTTACATTAGACCGTCCGTCCGTCCGTGCGTGCGTTAGACTTTTTCTTGTTTACGCGATAAACTCCACAGTTTTCATCCGATTCTTTTCAAACTTGTTCAGTGTCTTTATATTAATGAGGACTCGAACCCTATTGAAAATGGGTTACATCAGACTGTCCGTCCGTGCGTGCGTGCGTTAGACTTTTTCTTGTTTACGCGATAAACTCCACAGTTTTCATCCGATTCTTTTCAAACTTGTTCAGTGTCTTTATATTAATGAGGACTCGAACCCTATTGAAAATGGGTTACATTAGACCGTCCGTCCGTGCGTGCGTCGGTGCGTGCGTAAGACTTTTTCTTGTTTACGCGATAAACTCCACAGTTTTCATCTGATTCTTTTCAAACTTGTTCAGTGTCTTTATATTAATGAGGACTCGCACCCTATTGAAAATGGGTAACATCAGAGTAAAAAGTCCAGAATTATCTCCCCTTGAATTTGTATTGGTCCGAGGCGTTTAAGTAGGTTGTTTAATTGGTTGCAATTATTAATTTAAAATTAAATAAAATATAAGCCATCTGATAATTCATTTGGCAAGGATGAAAGGATTTGTGTTTTCAGTATTCCCTTGCATGTTGACTTTCCATTCCATTGACATTCCAGCCAGTAGAGCGATTCAGGCCCTCATGGGCCTCTTGTTTATTAATTATCTGACTACAGATTGATGTAGTTATAACTATTTAGTGAATTTATATGTGTAAACTTTGATAAAGCCCGTTTGGGCGAAATATTAGAATAAAAGAGTGTTTTTACTATGAAAATGTATATCTTTATCCCTACCGGATATAAAACTGAGTATCTGACTACTTTAAGAAATAAATGTGAATTAATTTGTGGCTGTAGTCCAGACATTCGTTTGCCAAAGACTGCAAGGAAAAACAATGGAAAAAGCACCGGGTATTCTATCTTGATATTGTCAGAAATCTATCAAATCACAACCAATATACTTTGATTTCTTCAATGTTGTGAAGTGTTCAGTTTTGTTGTTCATTTATAACTTATTTTCATACGCACATAATCCTTGTTCGCAACACTCATGTTTTTGCTCCCTTGCTTACCTCACTTTATTATCACAATGAATATGTATTCCCCCGAAGGGAGGCATATTGTTTCCAATCTGTCTGTCATTCAATCACCATATCAGCACTTTTTGGTTTCCGCTCAATCTCAACCAGTTGCCATCGGATCATCACTAAACATTCAGAAAAAGTTTATTAACATTTAACAGAGGCCAACTTGAATAACCAGCCGAATTCCACCAGGCTTTTTGGACTTATGGCCCTTGAATTATTTGTAAATGTTTATACTTATATTCAGTCCAGACCATTTGTAAAAAACTAAAAGAGATATCAACTTGAAACTTAACAGGTAGGTTGATTGAGGGGGATGTGCATTGCACTAGAACCATAACTCTTGTTTTTGACTTTTTCAAATGTGTGTACTTCCATATTGTCTCCAGCATAACTCAAGAACCAAAAGAGGTTTCATCTTGAAACTTAATAGGTAGATAAGTAGATCTCACACAGGTGATGTGCAGCGCATTAGAACCATAACTATTGCTTTCCTATTACTATTTTTACAATTATTGCCCTTTGATAATTTTTGTACATACATTTTGTCTGGAGCTTATCTAGAAAACTGAAAGAGTTCTCAACCTAAAACTTCATGGATTTGGTAGTTCTTATTTGGGGGATGTGCAGTGCACAAGATCTTACTTTGTAAAAAAAAGGGTTTTAAGACAATTTTCAAGATTTATTGTGTTGGATAAAAGTTACATAATTTGATTTATACCAATGAAGGTTTTGCAACTATAATATATAATTTTTATTGAACCAATTTAATTTAGCTTAAAGGTATCTAAAGTCTAACTGATATAAGGCTTACTGAGACACTTTCTTGTCCATTTGCTGGGCAGAACCAGTTCTTAGGGTCTTTGTAGGGAAATCTTTTGAACTTTCACATATTGAGGGTCAAACTGGGACCTCCTCATCGCTAGGCAGACATCGTATTAGGTACACCATCAGATAATAATAATTCTTGTCTCTTTTATAGAGTGGTCGTATCTCAAAGCGGTTCACGTTCCTGTACAGCGGCTCCGAGAGGGAAGGAGTGGTCCACATCAAACCTTGCACCGTGAGTTACACCTGGCAACCATTATCCAGAAATTCTGTCTCAAAAACAACTTGCTCAAATCATTTATTTTATTGATGCATATTACTATTTATAGTTGATGGTGTTCGATTTTTAAAGAAAGCTTCTTCAATTTTGTGAATCAAAATTTTGCATACTATATTACAGTATGAAGAAAGTCACCATTAGCTTATATTGTTAAAGCATATTGGGGACATTGGGCCTGGATTTCAATTTATTTTATCTTTGTTAAGTATCAGACCTTATTAACCAGTGGAGCTGTTTTATTGAGTGTATACATACACCATTGATTTTGTTCCATGATCATTTTGTTTTTTGTGTTAAAAAATATTTAGTGAATTGTTTAAATTAACTCATAAGCAATTATTGTTAGCATTAGAATTATTATGAAACTGTCTGTAGACTTGGTATGAAAGTCGAAAATGATGCACTTAAACAGCTGCAAAAGTTGCTATACAAACTATATGTATACACCTCTGGTCTGTAGTTCTAATCTGGACTGATTTCAGGTTGTTCGTGACTGCGTAGAGGACATCTGCAGTCGTATTGACATCCACGACCAGGTGGAAGTTGAAGAGTACACGGTGTTCCTGCGTACACGGTCTGGCACGTTCAGTCGCCTCCGTAACGAGGAATACATCCTGGATGTGACCACTGAGCTGCTGCGTACGGGAACAGAGTATGACCTCGTCTTTCAGAGGACCGTTTGGTACTTCCCGTTCAAGGTGTCTGATAACCTCTTCTACAACGAACTCATGTACTTCCAGGTGAGGCCGCATAGTGTGCTTGGCAAATGGTTTGGTGTTCATCAACAATCATTTGAAAGATTTTCTTAGAACACATATATGAATGTTTATCTCAGCATTATAATAAATCATTATAATAACACGTTACAAAAACAGTGTTTGTCTTGGTACATTCAGATCATTAAAATGTTGTTAAGGTTCAAAAGTTTAGATGGAAAGTGTAGTCCCTGATTAGCCTGTGCAGACTGCACAGGCTAATCGGGGACAACACTTCACGCACATGCATTAAGCCCCATTCTCCCAGAGCCCAGCTCATGTGATTTTCTTGTCTGGTTTCAGTGCTTCCCGGACTATGTGGATGGACTTCTTGTGATGACCAAGAATGGAACTCTCAACAAACAGTATGAGGTCAGTACACACTGGGAGCTATTGAAAACTTTTACCATTTATTCACTCTTGAAATACAACCAAACAACTGAGACTACTGGCTATTGCCTTCTTATTTGTTTAACACATAAACAAATGGTTATCAGCCCAAAACCAAGCATGTGAGATTTTGTTGCAATTGGAAGGATGTGAATTTCATAAAAAATACCAAGTATGTTAACTAGTAAAATAAATGTTAATGAAAATTGACTCCTGGCCAGCTGTCAATCAAAGGGGATTTCTAATCTTTAGGTCATATGACTAGATGTGCCAAGCATAGGTTTATTTGACAATTTATTTTTTTAATGTAATGACATATTTTAAACAAAGGGAGACAAATATTTTGATAGACTAATTCTTCTGTTCACAGAGAGACATCCAGTTCCTTGCTGCACTTCTCCACCGGGCTTCAGATCATGTTAACATGCCAACTATGTAAGTTTTGGAGCAGCGTTCTGGGAAAACAGGGCTTAATGCATGTGTGTAAAGTGTTGTCCCAGATTAGCCTGTGCAGTCTGCACAGGCTAATCAGGGACTACCCTTTCCACTTTTATGGATTTTTTTTTTAAAGGAGGTCTCTTCTTAATGAAAATCAAGTGCAGCCGTAAAGTGTTGTCTGCAGGGGCTAATCTGGGACAACACTTTACGCACACGCATAAAGCCAAGTTTTCCCAGATTGAGGCTCATGGATGTGTAGGACTGGCTAGAGCTTAGATCACCCTTGGTTTAAAATTATCATGATGTGCTGTTTAATATAAATATACTTAATTTATTTGCTTCATGAAACCTTAAATTCTTTTGTTTATTTACATTCTTTTGTGTTTGTAATAATACTTTGTAACAAAGATACTTACATGGGTATCACAAATCTGTCAACCTTATCTCCAGCCGTGAGTTGGAGCACCTGGTGCCCGAGATTGTGAGGGCGTTGCCTGGATACAGTGGTCAGCAATGGCTCAACCGTGTACATGAGGAAATGAAGGCAGTGATGCGCAGGACCCCACCCGAGTGCATGGCCAAATTTGTTGGTACGTATCATGACAGAAACACAAAATGAAGCCTTGTCTTTGTTAAAATAATTCCAGTTTTCAATAAGTTTTGGTGTGTATTTAGAATATATCAATCATAGTGTCATAGTGGCCTACTGGATATTGTGACATGCGTCCCATGGGTCACTGTCAGTGGTTGGTTAACCCTTTACCGCTCAGAAACACATTTTTTGCCCATTTGTGGTGCCTTTAAAAATCAAGGTAAAATTAAAGACCTTTCATTATAGATTCAAGTTTAAAAGGATTCATTTCCAACCCTTAGATATTGATGAGCAGCAAACAGCATAAAACCTGAACAACTCGTGAATTACTCACAGGCTGTTCTGTTTTTATGCTGGTTGTATATAGCCATTTTTACTTTGCTTCTGTATTTGAAATGGTCAAAAGTTGAAAGCCAAACATACCAAATATGTATCTCTTCAGTCCACAAACACTTTGATTCTTGTATAAAGTCTATGATTCAAGTTTATTATTTGATTGGTTGGCATTAGTTGTTCATGACAATTAACCCTTTGAGCGCTGGAACCGAATTTTAAAGGCCTTTGCAAACAGTTTGGATCCAGATGAGACGCCACAGAACGTGGCATCTCATCAGGATCCAAACTGTTTGCTATTCCGATAGTATTCTTTGAAAAAAAATCAAAGAAAATACTAATTTTAGAAATTCAGCAGACGACATTTTAGCAGACAACAAATTTCCCAGCATGCAAAGGGTTAACTTTACAGGTTTTATTCTAAGTGCACATTTTGACATGGTTTCTGTTTTCATAGAGGTGCTTTCCAACTGGCCATTGTTTGGATCAACTTTCTTCAGAGTTAAGGTGAGTCTAATGGATGCCTTCACTTACCGCCTCATATTTTTCTGAAATATGGTTCAATAATACTTGGGCGGATAATGTTTATTTCATTTTGTTGCCGTAACTTCTGTTGATAATGTTGTTGCCATTTTGTTGCTGTAACTAGCCTTGTAAAAGACACATGGTGTGTTATTCATTTTATTGCAGCAATTAAGTTTTTATGATTTGACAAAATGATGTTGAGTAGAATGGCAAAATAACCACAGTCAGAAAACAAGGTGTTTTATTGTGTCCCTTATGTTATTGAATACACTTACCCCAATGATAATCACCAAGACAACTACTCAAGAATGCCACATACAATGCTCATGTTAAACTTGGGTTTTCACTTCAGTCCATCGTAATCACATTATAGAAAATATGCATTTCTGCATTAAATGCACTTCTTAACTACCAAAGTGTTCCATTTTTGTCAATTAGAGACTGGACAATAATAGACTGCAAGCTTTTTTGTTGTCCATAATTTATTGTGTTTTGATCATGTGTACTCTATTGTTTAAATAATGCTGATGTTGCACCAGTATTAGTGGACATTGAGTAACCAGCTTTTATATGAACCATTCATCTGGTTCACAAATGTTCTCAGACTTTGTATTAATCTCTTACAATATGTTGGCACAATGTTGTTAATTGTATTGGTTAGTACTTAATTTAATGACTGAGATAAATTTGAGGTTATAAAAAGAACTAAGGTTGCAACATGTTTAAGTCTCAGGGCCAGTTTTGTTGGACAAGTATTATGAGGCATTCAATATGCTCGATTGTGACCTTGAGGCAAACTCATGGTCTATTCAACAGCCTGGTATAAACCATCTGCTGTATGCGGCATATAAGTGGATACAATAGTTAATGACACTTATCCAGGATTTAAACAAAATCCAAGTATCCTCAGTTTATTCATGTGGACTCATACGTGATTTTGGCTTTATGCAAACACAATTTGATGCCATGCACTGTATTGTTTCATGCACAATTTTGTTATTGATGCACACATCAGAGAAGTGTTCCGGTATAACTTCTTTTCTCGTTGAGTCATTGTTGTTCAATATACTATTCAGAGGTTTATATGTGTAACACATGATAAGGGCTTTTGTGACAAACATTTTTTTCATGTGGGTGAATCATATATGGTTGTAAGGCATTGACACATGCGTTTAGACTCAACCATTCAAATGTAATCATTGTATAAAATTGTACATGAACATTTAAGACCCTGCAAAAAACTTGTTAAAGAAATCTTTAAACTTGATTATAATTGTTCAATTATTGAACCTTAGGGGAAAGGTTTTCACAACCCAATCTGCAAGGTTTCATACCACTTAATATAGAATAACAAAATTAATTCTCAATTATTTTATTAAATATTTGTTTCAAGTTTCATGTTAATACATTACTAATATTTCTGTGTATTTACAGAAAATCCTCATACAACCTGAGTATGGGGAGTGTATCCTAGCTGTGAACCAGTCTGGCATCATGTTCCTTGACCCCAGGTCACATGTAAGTAGCTCACTAATTATTTGTCCTTGCATGCGTTTACTTGTCAAATATTAAAAAGTATTTACATGAAAAGTGATTGTTTTTGCATTAAGTGTAAATACTATTTTGTAACTGGCTCCCGGAATTTGCTTAATGAGCTATTCCTAAATTTTCACGGTCCTTTGAATGTTCTGCAAGTATAAAGACTACTTAAAACCTTGGATACATTTTCATTTGTAAGCAAGTTTTTTTTATACTAATCTACTATAACATATTACAGGACATAGTGCTCCAGTACACATTCAGTGACGTGTTGTCAACGAGACGTTACCGAAGCGACAGCAACCAGAACTACTTGGACATGAAACTCGGAAATCTCATGGTGCAGAAAATAGTCCGCATTGAAACGGAGCAAGGCTCCGATATCTCCAATCTGATTGGTCAGTACATGCAGGTCATCAATCGTCATCGGAAACGACCTTCAGACAAGGGTGGGGTCACTGCCCCATACCAGACCCCTAGGGATCACACATACTAGGTCTTTGAAGAGAAATTGGTACTTTAGGGAGTCTGGTGCATGCTGGTCTACCTAGTGACACCTCGTCTGTGTTCAGGTTAATTTTCTGTAACGCTAGTTATAACAGGTTACGAATAATCTGAGAACATGAAAGTGCTAAAGGACCTATTGCCAAACTTTCAGTTTTTGTAATGTGGTTTTATATGTAACACAGAAAGTGTGAATTTGAGGCTCATATTAAGAGGTTTTGCTATTGCATTGCTACCTTTACAGCCTAAAATATTTTCAGGATTGAAGATCATACACAACTTGTTAAAGATTTCATGGTTTACACCTAATGTTTGTTAAGGTTGCACAATGTATAAACATATCACACAGCGCACCAAATATCTTTTATAGCTTTTGGTACAAAAATTTAAAAAACTGCTTTTTGTATGATTTATATTGTTATGTTATACACATAATCCAGGCCATGTTTTTTTGTACATTCCAGGTGTATGTTTTATGCAACATTAACATATTATATAGATTGAAAGTGTACATTCCTTTGTTTATTTTATAAGTACATATTATGTGATTTGTTAAGGAATCAAAATTTTATTTCCTGTTGACATATGAGTTTATTATTATACTGTATTCACTTTGTATTTGGCTCAGTTGCCCATATTTATACAGTTGAACATTATATTTAAACTCTGTTAAATCTAAGTCCATGTTATTTCAAAGTATTGTTCTGGTCCTGATTTTATTTGTTCTTTTTTTCAAACTTATATTAACTCGTTTAATTTTAACCTTTTTTTTCAAATAGTGGCTGTTATTAACCTTAAGGCATGATTATTGAATGTTAAATAGCTTGAAAACAACAGTAACAGAATAGAACAATTGTATAGTACTTACAAATTCAATATAGCATTATTTTCATGATTTGATTGGTTTAAGATTAAATTATAGCCTTATATCTAAGCTATTGACAACATTTTAATGTTTTCTAAATTAGAAATATTCATAAATGATTCAAGCATGACATAATGGATTTATGTAACGTATACAGAGTGAGACTCCTACACCTAATTATACGGTAATCTTAACCCTTTGAGCGCTGGAACCGGATTTTGAAGGCCTTTGCAAACAGTTTGGATCCAGATGAGACGCCACAGAACGTGGCGTCTCATCAGGATCCAAACTGTTTGCTATTCTGATAGTATTCTTTGAAAAAAAATCGGAGAAAATGCTTATTTTAGAAATTCAGCAGACGACATTTTAGCAGACGACAAATTTCCCAGCATGCAAAGGGTTAAGGAAAACATTTGATGCAAAGCATCATTATTTCATATTTGACCAGTCACTTAAAAACTTAAAAAAGAACGCTGTTTGAATGTTTTTGTATATTCACTATCATGCCATATTAATAAGGAAATTTTAAATGTTGCCATTCTACAACAATTAACTACTTGCAACTGATTGAATTTTGTTGAGGAGTGAAATAAAAGTGTTTTTTTGTTTAATTGTTTTCATTTTGAGTCCTTGTTTACAAAGATGAAAAGAGCGAAGGTGTTTACATTTCAAAATTGACACGCTATTCACTTTCGCATTGTTTATACATGTACATGGAGCTGAAAAAGATGCTTTGTATATATAAGATCATTGTGTGTATGTATGTATGTATTTATTTTGACCTTGCAGTCAAGGATAACCCATGAAAGTGCAAGCACTTATTTCCAATGGGGTCCTTTGGTTTTGCTGAAGAGACAGCGGGTATAAGAGACAGTTTTTGAGATACAAGGAATCCGGGTGCGATACCCTAGCTCTTTGCGAATAGATCCCTTGGTTCTTTTACGTGCTCAGTGTATAGCACTGATACACGCGAGAATTACCTGGGTTTCATACCAGTACATCTCTAGTTGGTTGGGAAACACTTGAAGCATTTCTGAAATTTCCATTGCCCCGGCCAGGGATTGAACCCACGACCGCTGGAATGGTAGACCAGTGTTTTACCACTCGACTACCGACCACCGTATGTTTGTGTAAAGTTATGATTGTGTACCTTTTTTCAGTACCGTTTTCAGATTGTAACCTGACACAAAGGCAGTTAGCTTTAGTGGTTTTATACATTTTACAAAAACTGATGAGGGATAATAGGTTGTTATTTTTTGTTATATTGATTAATTTATTAGGTCATAGGTATGGTGTACTTAAAAAAAATATATATTTCAGTGACACAAAATATCAAAATTTGTGTGAACAATAAGTCTTTTATATCTCTTGATCTTTTTTTCATAGTTTTTATATTCATGGTTTTTATATTATGCACAAAATGTTGTGTCATTTCCCATCTTACATGTTTTTGTTTTGTGATGTCTGCAATGTGTATTTGATTGCATTTTTTTTTTTAAATATAAAGTCAACATTATGCATCTTCCAAATATAGCATTATTACCTTAAAATGAAAATGTATGCATTGCATATTTTGTATTTGGTATCTGAACATTGGATCCTGCGGACAAATTTGATATTAAATGCCAATCGACCACAGCACTGATGTTTGATGCATTTTTCTGCCAGAAACACTGAGGCATCACTGTCTGTTTGCTTCAGACACTCTGGCAATTTGTGGGTTGCAGTATCTTGGTCAACTGAAATGGGTCGTTCATATTCAGGAATCAAATTGATTATCCATTTAAAAATTATAAACACTTTGTTATTAAAATTACTATGTATTTGATTTATTTATATATATTGTAATCAGAGATTATATAACGCTTGTACATAGCATGTAGAGTTGAAGAAATACCATATAAATATATTTACCGGTATATATTTGTTATGACACAAAGAATGTGTATTTGTTTTGTTTGTATTTGTTAAGTTTGTCTGTGACTGTTTTTGGCTGACAAACAATCTGTTAATTATGGTACAATACATTGAGTGGAATATACCTGTACATATTGTTGATAACTAAGACAGGAATTAGTGGTAGATTGTTTTGCATATGAAATGTGTTATTACAATGTGTTTTATGTTGAAACAGTGGAATTTAGCTATTTTTTCTAACAGGTAGTATTTTTGCGAAGTTTCACATTTATTCAATGTTGTAGCAAATATCCTAAATGTAAATTACATATAAGCAAATAAAGGTCAATATGAAATCTTTACCAAGAATTAAATTTGGGGAGTCAGGAAAAAAGGTAGTCATGCACATGTACATACAGCTCACATGGATTGTTGGTCACAAAAAATAAACACTATGATTATATAGGTGATATATACTAGCATGTGTGACCAGTTTATTTTTTTAGAATACTAGTATATATAATACTTGCTGATAATACAGTGACTTTACGATTTCTTTGTTATGGACAAAAGTATAATATAGATTGAATTGAAAATTGGATCACATCTGCAACTGGTATTTACCCCCTAAAATTGTGGCAAGTTATGCGTCATAATTAATTAGTCCAATCAGTAAAAATGTTACTGAGCTTTCATGACAGTACTTTTCATGGGTCACATGACTTTACAAACTGATACATGTTTTTATAACCGTTTCAGTGATTTCTTTGTACTAATTTGTATTTGTTAGTGTATTCTTGTTGATGATTGACTAAAATATCACATTATATTTTAATCATAATTTATATTATATGTGCAATTATTTCATATTTTTGGATCTGACATTTAAGCCATGTGCATATCTAGCGACCTGCCTAGGCAATACTTGTATTTTTATATGGCAAATAAACTATATTATAACAAATACTTGTAGTGTCTTCTCTTTATTGATTTTGCTAATTTTAAGTATCATATTGTTGGTCAGCATATATGAGTCGCGTTTTCAGAAAACTGGGCATAATGCATGTGCGTTAAGTGTCATCCCAGATTAGCCTGTGCAGTCTGCACAGGCTAATCAGGGACGACACTTTCCGCCTAAACTGAGTTTTCGCTAAGAAGAGACATTATTTAAACGAAAAAATCCATAAAAGCGGAAATTGTCGTCCCTGATTAGCCTGTGCGGACGGACTGCACAGGCTAATCAGGGATGACAATTTACGCACAAGCATTATGCCCAGTTTTCTCAGAACACGACACATATTTCAGTACACTTAGCCATAAACAATAGACAAAGTCTTTCTTTTGTATATGTAACAAAAGTATACATGATCCAATACTGACACTGTTCCAAGTTCTTGTCATAATATCATCATTTTTTTTTTAACTATATTTAAAGCCTAATTATGATAGTAACACAAACAGAACTCATTCTTTGGACAGCAAAGTGTTTGGACTTGAGACTAAACATAGATAATCATAAATGCATACTATATGATATCTTAATCCGTTTTATCAACACAGTTGCAAATGAGCCTCGCTGTGGGAAAACGGGGTTTAATTCATGTGCATTCAATTCAAGTACAGGTATCGTCACAGATTATCCTGTGCAGAACTGATAGAACTGATGCAGAATTTGCAAGACAGGTGTAGAAAATGTTTTTCCCAAAATAAAAAGGAGCTAGTACCCTTTCTTATATTACTTCACAAAAGGTTTTGTAGTCTCAGTGGACAGGGTAGCTCATGACAGACTGAACAAATGCACAGGCGGCTCTGGAGGTACGCTGGCTGCATATGGCACAATAACCATTTATGCTCAACGCAGCTGATCTATACCCAAAGTTTCCAGTTATAATTTTCTTTGAATATGGTGCTCATTTGTGTCGTGTTTTGAGAAAACTGGGCATAATGCTTGTGCGTAAATTGTCATCTCAGATTAGCCTGTGCAGTCCGCACAGGCTAACCAGGGATGACAATTTCCGCTTTTATGGAATTTTTCGTTCAAATGATGTCTCTTCTTAGCGAAAATCCAGTTAAGGCGGAAAGTGTCGTCCCGGATTAGCCTGTGCGGACTGCACATGCTTATCTGGGATGAAACTTTACGCACATGCATTTTGTTTTCTCAGAACGCGACTCATTACAGGTGAAAGGCCCGATTCTGATATTGACGTAAAAAATAATGACTTCAAACTTGAAATAACAGGTACAGAGACCATTTTAAAAATGTATTTATTTATTAAGATATGTTATTTAACAATAATTGACAAATGTTGTTATATACAAAATTGATATACAATATCATGTCATCAAATACACATTCACTTTATGTACACAAACAATGTTCATATCTACCGCAAACAAGTTTTTTTTACAGATTTTATTGTAATAACGTAAAATTACAAGTGTCGAAACTTAACTTATATCAAAACAAATCTCCTATGTAAGAAGGTGGCTTTATTTCCGATATAACCTTGACTAGAAAACATCTAATGAACGGCTAAATATTTCAGATCTGTTAAATGAAGACGATTGATTGACAATGTCAGTCAGCTCATAAACGAAGATGATGCTTGCTCTTTATTGTTCTCAAATTATCACACACAATGAAAACTATTATAAATATAAAACATGTTTGCTACAAGTTGCAAGTCAAATTCCCAACATGTGTTTACTTATAATAATATAGAGTTATGCTTGTATTGTCACAAAAGCATCAATTGAGTTTCATTTAACCCTTTGCATGCTGGGTAATTTGTTGTCTGCTAAAATGTCGTCTGCTTAATTTCTAAAATTAGCATTTTCTTCGATTTTTTTTCTAAGACCACTATCAGAATAGCAAACAGTTTGGATCCTGATGAGACGCCACGTTCTGTGGCGTCTCATCTGGATCCAAACTGTTTGCAAAGGCCTTCAAAATCCGGTTCCAGCACTCAAAGGGTTAAGAAGCACATACAAGCCATATATCATGAAGTTGTTTGGGACTGTACAGTATATTACTATTGCTAAGAAATCCAAGCACTTATCTAATTCGTGTTAAAGCAGGGATCTATTTAACCTAGCATTTGTGTGTATAGGTATTTGGTTAAAGAAGCAATTTCCAAATATACACTGTTTATTCTTGGGTGGCAAAATATTTAAACATCAGTGGACATACAATGTATACGAAACCTACTGTTTCTTCACGTGAGATATAGAATAGCTCTATCAATAGGCTTATAGTCAAATGCATAAAAATCATACATTCAATTTTACATGTACATGGTACATCATATATTTCAAAAGCCAGATGAATTCTACTGGTTTAAAACTAGAGCTTTGTCACAGACGTGACGTATACCCCCACATGCTGCATTGACACAGAATATTTTGCATGCTGTCTCACAAAACAAGAGTAGCTAATTCATGGCAATTTTTAAGAATTATTATGCCATTATCATTTATGGCCGTTTTGACCTTTGAACTCTGGAATTTTTTAGCATGACAAGCCATCCNCTTGGAGATATCGACATAATTCTTTCGCACGACACACCGTCCAATGATGGTGAACAAATGTGCCAAATGATTTTAAAATATCACAATGAATGACATAGTAATTGCCCGGACAAGCATTTGACCTTTGAACTTAAAGTGTGACCTTGACCTTGGAGATATCTACGTACTTCTTTCGCGGGACACACCGTCTAATGATGGTGAACAAATGTACCAAGTCTTTTTAAAATCTAACGATAAATGACAGTTATTGTCTGGACAAACTTTCGGTTTAAAACGCACTAAGTGACCCTGTGACCTAGTTTTTGACCCGGCATGAACCATATACAAACTTGGCTTAGACATCATCTAGATACAACTTTTGACCAAGTTTGGTGAAGATTGGAATAATTTTCGGGACAGACAGACAGACAGACAGACTGACCGACAAAGTGACTCCTATATAGCCCCCATTACCAATGGTAATGGGCGTATAATCAGGTCCTTTCACCATCTGATTACACTCTAGTCTGTGAATACACTGGGAACAGCATTTCACATGTAGATAAAATACATGTTTGTTTGATATGTGAATGAAATAATATGTGAATAGAATGATATGTGAATGGAATGATACGTGAACGGAATGATATGTGAATGGAAAAAAGTCTCATTAACGCTAGATGCACATTGAGGAAATGAGAACATTAAGTACATTCTAGGAGCCTGTTCTTTAAAAAAAAACATGTCACCAAAATGATTATAACCCATATGCTTCAAAAACAGCTAGTCATTTTTGGGATTAAACAAGTGTTATAGATAATCGAATATAATTTTTGCATGTGATTAGGCAATAATGTTTATTGTACAAACTGCACAGTCACATCTACATTTTTTAACGTTGACAAATTTGCTCAGCAACGAAATGGTCAATGTTTATTGTAAAACGTTACTCCTTAAAAATAAAAAAATAATAAGCTGTTTTTTTGGTAAAGAAAGCTGTAGCAATTCTGTTGAACGTTTATGTAAAAGTTTGAGAGCATACATAGCCCTACACTGGCTCACCCAGCACATACGGGGCTATGTACGCTGTCTCTTGCACATGCTATTCAGCTGTTCAACAAATGAGTGTTATGCCATATGTGGCCAGCGTAGCTAGAGGACAGCCTGTGCGTTGACGCAGTCTGGTCAGGAGCTACCCTGTCCGCTATAAAGTAACGCAAGGTTGCGTGGTCTCATTAGTCGACAGGGTAGCTCCTGACCAGAATTCACTAATGCGCAGGCTGGTAGATAGCTACGCTGCCGGCATATAGCATACGACCCATATTTGCATGACCAGACTCAATTATCATCCATGATAAGGGGTGGATTTCTGGTCCGCTACATTCATGGTTGGATGGTTCGTCAGCATGGCGGCTATTGGCCCAACGACACGGACTGAAAAGACATAACGCAGCTTGTTTAGTATGATTTCTAGTGGCAACATTTTACGCTATGGCAATTGTTTAGTATGATTTCTAGTGGCAACATTTTACGCTATGGCAATTGTTTAGTATGATTTCTAGAGGCAATATTTAAAGCCATAGCAATGGTTTCATATGATTTCTAGATGCAATATTGAACGCCTCAGCAATTATTTCGTATGATTTCTAGAGACAATTTTGCACGCCATGACAACGTAACTTAACGGCGGACGTACATACGGATGGAAAACACACTCGATGCAACATGGCCCTCTGGAGTCGAATTGTTCAATGCGCTATTGTAGTAAAATGTTCGAATATGTTTTTATGAACAAAAAGTATGGACGGAGATTGTTCAATTTTAAATAAAAACTGTACCAATTAGGATCATTTTTATAATATGAACCTCGTTCTGGGAAGACTGGGTTTAATGCATGCGTAAAGTGTCGTCCCACATTCGCCTGTACAGTCCGCACATTCTTATTAGCGACGAAACTTTCAGCATAAACAAGATTTTTGTTTATAAGGGACTTCCATTAAACAAAAATTCGATACAGGCGGAAAAGGTCTGCGCAGGCGACCTGCACTGGTGTATCTGGGACGACACTTTACGCACATGCATTAAGACCAGTTTTTCCCAAACCGAGGCTTATAAAGTATTCTTTCTATTAATGTATGCGTCAGCTTCACATCGACAGAAGTTTAAAAATAAATAAGGCATATACCTTTTAACTCCTTAAACTAATAATAACAATTGCTTAAATAAGCTGTATCGTATGTGTATGAGTGCTATAAGTTATCAAAAAGTGATTGATTGTAGAGACATTCGTGTTGCCTGGCTGCGTCTTGTAATAATTTAAATCATTACGACAGAATATTGATTCCAAAACCCGTTACCATAGTAACATCAAATGTTAAACTTTATGTCAAATAGCAAGTACCATGTGCATAGTTTTAACGATACAGTACAAAACGTAATGTGCAATCGGAAACATAACACGTGATATGGTGAGATTAAATATCACAAAAACATACACAGATGTTACAAAGAAATAAACTATGAAAAATCATGTTGTACATGGACCAAACTAACGATCTAATTTATTTACTACGTAACGTTTTTAAAAACGTGAGCGTTCGCGCTATTTCCGAATATAAATGTATTATACCAGCTGGCAGGAACTAAGTCACAGATCATTGCTTTGTTACATTGGAACAATCCATTATTTATGAAGATCGAGTGAAAATTGTGTCACCTCTGTAAACACCTGCTATGGAGTAAACATAATCGCATTGACCTTATAACTATAAATATACATAATCAGACTGTGTTCTTTTATCCTTTTCGACATCTTTGTGACGCACTGTAAAAAGAGTTATACTGTGAAACTGTTTACTACTAGTATGTAAATTGTAACGCATACTTACCCCAGAATGATAGATGACTATAGATAAATCTGTGTCCATGAAAACTAAACCAGACCAGACAAACAAGTCCCTGACCAGACATACTGATAGACAACGAGGTATAGACTGCGTCCAGGGCTCTACATCTTGCACTGGTCAGTCCTTATGCCCATCGTGCACGTACAATTAATATTTAGCATGATAACAAAACTGACCTTTGCATAAAGCAAGTCCTCCAATCTTTCAACTCAAATTTAAGGATTATCTATCCGCTATTACCGCTAATGTTCCCCTTCTCAAGACAATAAAATGCATCACAAAGTAACGCAGAGAGGAAGATGTTTGCGGTCAGAGTGGTACCCACCCCATATGCGTCGTCGGAGAACTTCCATGACTTGTAGGCTATGGAGGAAGACGTGGTGGTTCCCCTGCTTCTGCACCAGTGCCTGGAGACGGGAACCAAGATAACAATTAGCATAGACATGTAATACAATAGAAGCAGATAACCCATGCATATTTAGTGCATGCACCTGATTTGATATTTCGGATGTATGAAAAACAAACACCAAACAACCTACGGTGACTCTCAATTGTATTAACGAATTAAAATATATTGATGGTCCCCATTCAAAAACACAACTTTTCAGGAGGGCTATTTTTGTTTAAATATTGAAAATGCGAAGCTGAATATTATTTGACAATAATATGTAGCTTCGCATTTTTGCATATTTTTATTTCCACCAATCACAGTTCGGCATTTTATCATATGACCGATTTGACATGTTCTGATTGGTTAAACAATTCCCCATTTTCTGGGCATATGCGCACTGATTTCCCGCCATACAAAGTGCAAAAATCACGAAATGTCAAAAAATGTAGGTTCGGCATTTTGAATGGGGGTCATCGATATATGTTTGCGAACATCATTGAATGCATCGGTGTAATTTTTTTTTAAAGTCCTATACACTCATCAATAAAAGCCCCGACTATTCACCTACCTTTTACGCATATATATCAATGCGCCTATCGCTATGACGATCGCAAGGGTCACGAAAATTCCAATCGCGGCCTTGGAACCACCGGAAAGACTCGAGGATGACTGCATAGGAGGTCCTTCCTCGGGCGTCTTTGGAGATGTCTTAATCACGGGAATTGTCGTTGTCTGTGGAGTAGATGTGATGATGCTGCTAGTAGTAACGGAATTGCTCGTCTGCATTGTGACGCTGCTGGACGTTGGAATAACGGAAGTACTGGTTTGCGCTGGACCGCTTGTCGTTGGAGATATGGTAACGTTGCTGAAAGTGGGTATGCTTGTAAGAATGGATGTTGGTTTCATACCTGAAATGGTGGTTGGTATTGCAGGTACTGTTGAAAATATAGAAGAATGCACTATGGTGGTTGTTTGTGTTATACTTGAAGAACCCAAGGACTGTGTAGGCAACGATGCACTAAAACTCGTTTGTTCTGCTGTTGCTGTGTCGCTTGGCGAAGAAGCTATGCTAGTATTTGATGTGGTAGTTGCTGTTGTTTGTGTAGACGCTGTATTTGAGGCCAATACGGACGCTGTATTTGTGGCAAATACGGACGTTGTATGTGTGGCCGATACGGACGCTGTATTTGTGGCCGATACGGACGCTGTAGCTGCTGATGCCGGCAATGCTGTAATCAGAGGGGTGGTGGGTACATCTTCTGGAGGGACGTTATTTATCGACGAAGTACTATTTTGAGTCGTGTTCGTTGACAAAAACAACACTGTTGTGGAAGAACAGCTTTGCGTCGTGCATGAATCGGTTGGGGTTGACTGTGTACTGGACAGTGTTGAGGTTAGTGCAGCAGTTGGTGTCGCTACGATAGAGTTGATACTCTGCGTCGTTGTCGATGTCGCCTGTGTTGTCTCATTAGTCTGTGGCAGCCCTGATGTCTCTGACGTCACTGTATTGACCGATGCCACTGAAAGCCAGTTCAGTTACACACATATTAAAGTATATATACAATAATATGTACAATTAACAAACATAATGTGTGTGTCTAAGCATTTCCGGTACATGCGATTCGGTGCATATGCGAAACAAGTATAACAGTCCGATTAACTGAGAATTTGGAACGAAAATAAAAACATTTCGCATAAATTAAAGCAGTTACTTTTGCATTTAAAGCAGATGGTTTCTATTAAAAGAATGTCATTCGTCTTTATTTGCTTCAGATAGTTTTCACTAATACATCGCTGTTTTAAAGTACAGTTTAAAATGGAGTGTTCCGATTTCGCGAAAACACCGGACTAATTAAACAGGAACAATTGTAATATGTTAAAGGTCAAGTACAACATAAGTCACACAATACTAGAGCATTAATTAACTATAACGTCAATAGACATTGTATTACATTGTCTTTAATAAATAACAAAAAAATCAATAGTTTTCAAATGACATTGATTCATACATCACATGTTTGATACAAGTACAGTGTCAAGTGTCTAAGTTTCTAGTTGCCATTTAATAATACCGACTTTTACTTATCCCGGAAGGTTAAACCATTTATGCCTAGTGGACTCTCCCATCCTTCTAAATTGGATCAATTAATTTCCAAAATTAGAGATGTCTGGTATATTTATTTCTATTTTTAGAATAGTTCTCACAAACATTCCTTTAAGCAAACAGCGTAGACCCTGATGAGACGCCGCATTATGCGGCGTCTCATCTGGGTCTACGCTGTTTGCCTAGGCCTTTTTTGTAGACGCTAGGCATACACGGGTTAAACCACGCAGTTCTGAACGTCAGTCCATTAACTGTGTGTTTCGGTTTCGGTTATTTTAAAAGGAACGCAAAACATGTCTCAGTTTTGTTCCTCTCTTTTTATATATTGCCTTAAAATATTCGATTAATATTTATAAGGTACATCTATATAACGTATATTAACATCATATTACGTACACATGTTCGGATACTTTCTTAAAAAAACACACACAACATAAGTAAAAGTTTCAATTAAGCTTCACCCCTTGATATGTCTATAACTCACTTTATTACAGAAAAATACGTGCACAATTAAAGCATCTATTCCGTGTAGCTGTTTTGTAAAAAAAATGGTTGATCAAGGTGGTGAATGTATATATAAGTTGCGTTCATGAAAAAAATGGTCATAATGCATGTGCGTAAATTATCGTCCCATATTAGCCTGTGCAGTCCGCAGTATAAATCAGGGACGACACTTTCCGATTTTATGGAACTTTTTGTTTAAAAGTAAACCTCCTCTAAAGAAAATCCAGTCTCGACGGAAAGTGTCGTCACTGATAAGCCTGTTCGGACTGCATAGGCTAATCTTAGATGACCCTTTACGCACATGTGTTGAGCCCAGTTTTCCCAGAACGCAGCTTATTTCATCGCAAATATGAGTGTTCGTGTACGTATCTGTAACATCGCACACACATTGCGCGCGTGACATAGTTATAACAACGTTGGGGTTTTATTTTTAAATATTATTCAGCGATTGCGAAAAGAAGATTGCGTAACTTAAAATAAGGTAGAGCATGAAATAGTAATTCGCGTATATTCAAATAAACACATGACGTTTCGTAAAAAATGGCGGTATTACAATATTACGTATACCCGAAGTTTTAAATTTATGTTCGGATACGGCGGGCTAATGTTGCGTTTTGGACTATTTACTAGTATTTTGTACCTTTATATAGCCCTACCATGCCTATTAGTAAACACTAAATGCGTTCATGTACTTATTGACAAGACAAAGAAAAAACACAAGAACATTAAGTTTTTTTCTCTGAAATTCAATTTCGACATGATACGCAGATATTCGCCTCTCCTTTCCTGACATCATCGGATAAACATCTACACAAATAACTGACATCCTGGTTTACGAATAGAGGAGTGGACGATTTAGCGTAAACATATTTTGTGTGAAAACTTGAACATTAAATATTCTACCGTTAACTTTTCCTGACTGAATGTCGCATGTATACAAGTATTAAGGGCGAATCTTCTTTATCTTAGTTGAACGTATACGATGCTTCGAGCGATACCTGGTATACAAACTCTCAACTTCACTGACCAAGAGCACCAGTGTTAAATAAATATTTGCGTATTGATTTTCTAGCCAATAAGTGGTTTAATTTATAACGCCTACAAACACTGTCATAGGCATAGATATCAAATATATAAGTATATTTTAAATTAGCGTTTTGTGCCACATTTAATATGAAGCACAGACGCTTGTTATTACTATTTGCATCTCGGATGTACGTTAAATGCCTCAAACATCCGAGTGCAGATTGCAAAATGACCCATCACAAACGACGGAAACATCCACCATGTATCTGTGTATCACAAATCGATACATGTGATCATAGTCGACAGTATTTAGAAAAAGTCTTTTAAACAGATGTGTATGATTATCATTGATTTGATTAGTATACAATGTACATGTATGTCTACATGTATATCGAAATGAATAAATATCTTCACTGAAGTTAAACGTCAGCTAATTAGGTGATTATATATATTACCTTTTAAATTGTTTAATTAAAACTTCAATTTGTAAACAGAAACTTTTAATCATCTTTGGTATGACTCATCACGAAACTATTAAAGCCATGTGGCCCAGTGTGAGCTAATCAAGGTCACCGTCTGAATGATGTATCGTAGAATACCAATGTTACCTGGCACATGTTAGTTGTGATAAACATAACTGTCTTCGTCCTACGTCCGGCGACAGTTATGAAACCAAAAGGTCTTTTCAATGGAGCAAGTGCCGGAGTGAATCACACCGGCATGATTTTAAGACTTATCTTACAGTGTAGAGCATTAAACTTGAACTATTTGAGGACAAAAAAGAATTTCCAGTTCATACGAGTAAAAATTTCTAATGAAACATACCAATTAAAGCGTTATTTCCACTTTTTCCAAAACCAACATAAGGATCAGAGTGATTTCGCCTAGATCGTCCGCCATCTTGAACAAAACGTGGGAATTTTCGGTTTGACCTTATTTGCATAAGTTTTTGGCAGCCAATCAGAAAATAGGCCAGAAACCCATATATGGAAATCGTAGTATTTTTCAATAAAGCCAACATGGCGGCCTACGTAAATGCGTAGTAGGATTACCTTATTTGGTATAGCTCCTCCTACATTTCTTCTCGCGAGATCACGCGGTAACTGTCATGGCCGAAATTTGACAGAGTTTTTATTGGGAAATCGAATTTTCGATAAAAGTATGTTTTATCTAGTTAACTGTTTATTTTTTTCGTCTGGGAATGAATACAAATTGTTTTCTTGGGTGACCCTTACTCTTATTGCCGGAGAAAATGTTATTTTATAGATTTTGATTTTGCTCCATTGCTTCTATCGTCTCGACTTGTAACTCGAAACGTAGTGTTAACGGAGTCCAGAGTTACATTATTGCAACTAGGCACATGTGTACTGCAATATTGTCCACGTTTAACCCTTTGAGTGCTGGAACCGAATTTTAAAGGCCTTTGCAAACAGTTTGGATCCAGATGAGACGCCACAGAACGTGGCGTCTCATCAGGATCCAAACTGTTTGCTATTCTGATAGTGGTCTTTGAAAAAAAAGTGAAGAAAAGGATGATTTTAGAAATTCAGCAGCCGACATTTTAGCAGACGACAAATTTCGCAGCATGCAAAGGGTTAAATAGCGCACTTTTTACAATTAAAATACGTTTATCTGGCAATAACAAAATATTATAAGCAACGGTATACTTACGAAGTATTAAAACACATGTAGAACATAGCACAGTATCCATGATCACTTTTTTACGGTTATGCAGTTCAAATGTAAACAGTCAAGTAATGTATAATATCAGATGTTTTATTGTTCTTTTAAACAACCACTACACGCTTGTAAACGAATAAATTCCTGTTATATAGCGCAGAGAGCTTTAACACTCCAGTGTTTAACCGCTATAACAATCTCACTATGTCCTTACAATAAAGGAGCGTACAAAGCACGCGTTATTGATTTTCTTTTACTCCGTTTGGTTGTCATTACAACAGCTCACCTGGCTTCGTTTTTACATCAATTCAAGTTAAAATCACACAAGATTTACATCGTTGAATAAAAACAAAGACAAGTAATTAGTTATAGTAGCATCATAAAGGAATGATTCTTTTTATACGCGATACGTGTAATTCAAAACTAATGAGGGGCAAAAATCGATGTTGATAAACTGTTCTTACAGTTATGTATTATAGTTTATACTTAATACATACACCAGTGATCGTCCTGTTAAATACTAGAAATATATATAATAGCAAGTATATGACAGCGATCATGACAAGAAGAATGAAAGAGTGGCGTTAATTGCAGTGCTGCCTCTGATCAAACGTTGAGAGGATAAAGCAGAGACACAGCTTTTTTCTAGCGCTGTTATGGTTAACATCATCTGCGTTAATAACGCAGTCTAAATCTAATAAATCAGTAGAGCACATCTATACCTAGCAACACCTTGTGGTCTGATTGTATGACGCCTTATCAGCAAAACTATTATCACCACTCCGGCCAATTTCGTCGGGAAGAACCGTCGTTATCAGAGAAATGCAAACAAGCTTAATGAAATTCTAAAAATGGGATGTCTTGCATTATGCTGTCGTACAGATATAGATTACGCATGTGACAGTTACAACAATCGTGTCGTGATACTGGTGTAAATATTGTCTATGTGTTCTGAAAAAACCTGGGCAAAATGCTTGTGCGTAAATTGTCATCCCAGATTAGCCTGTGCAGTCCGCACAGGCTAATCAGGGACGACAATTTCCGCTTTTATGACATTTTTCGTTTAAATGAAGTCTCTTCTTAGCAAAAATCCAATTTAGGCGGAAGGTGTCATCCCTGATTAGCCTGTGCGGACTGCACAGGCTAATCTGGGATGACACTTTATGCACAAGCATTTTGCCCAGTTTTCTCAGAACACGCCACATATTGCCTATGTTCCGTGTATGGTAAGACAGACTACCGGGGCGCGGTGCGTTGTTCCTTTTTAAAGATTTTCATCTGTTCAATTATCAATAAATAGTTCAATACACCGATAATGTCAGTAGCGATGGCGAAGAACACTGCAACTGCCACTGTGCCCACGCCCTTAATTACCGGTAAACATGCTGGTGGTGTTCTCATGAAAATCTGGAAATCGGCTCAAAGATGTTTATGTGAATTAGAGTGCTTGCATTTACCTCGTGTTGGCGTTGTTTTCCTGACAATCTGGATATTGACTCACCCATCAATATGAAATGTTGAATGCTGACATACAGGACATAGCAGAATATTTATTAAAAGTATGCATTGTATGCTTATCATTTTACAAATAAACAATATAAAGATACATGGCATGAGATATGTTAGATTTTAACAAGTATACATTACTAATATAAATATATTCTTCTAGATACAGCATCATAAGAGAGAGAGCGTTAACTTTAAAACAAACATGCAGTTAATTAAATTTTAAGTCAAATTAGGAATACAGATACTATTTGCTTAAGCATAGACAAACAATAGACAGTAATGGTTAAGTAAATAAAGCTATTTGGGGTTAACGTTTTAGTAACTAGCATTAAAGGGACCTTTGCACGTTTTGATAAATTGACAAAATTAAAAAAAAAACAGATTTGCATACTTTCGTTGTAGTTATGTTGTTTTTTTTTGGCTAGGAAAAAGTTATAATGAACATGTACCATGCTCTAAAATATCCAGTATATGCATCTTTTGACGATTATACATACGATTGTATAATTTAGAACCGTGGCTATGTTATTTTCATCATATCGTGCCGTCCCCAACCACATCTTTTATTTAATAATGTACCGGTCAATTTTGTAGAAAACCATAAACACCTTGGTCTTACACTCAGCTCAAACGGTAAATGGCACGATCATATCATTTACATAGTAAAATCGTCACCAAAAATACTTGGAATTATGCAAAAAGTTAAATACATGGTCTCTAGAAAAACATTAAATCAAATTTATACTTCCCACCTACGATCACTACTTGAGTAGGCATGTGTCGTTTGGGATAGCTGTGCGCTTAAAACGAAAAAGAAATGTTAAATACAATACAAAATGATGCGGCAAGAATAGTCACTGGTCTCACAAAATCTGTTTTTATTTAACTTGTATTCATAAATTCACTGGCATAGTTTAGCCAAGCGTAGGAAGTATCTCAAACTAATACATATGTACAAAATACACAATGGCTTATGTCCAGACTACTTACGAATGCTAGAATCTGCTAGAAACCTGAGGAACACATAATCATGTAATCGTTACTAGAAGAACAGAACTTTACTCACGTTAATTCATCCCGTCGGCTATCGACCTATGGAACAACTTACCTCGTGACATAAGATTGTCAGATTCTATATTAAGATTCAAAAGTAAATTGAAACAATTAATTCTCCCAGGTGTCAAAACTCCATTATATTTTCATGTTGGTGATAGAAAATCGTCTATTTTACATGCTCGACTAAGGAATAACTGTAGCGACTTGAAATTGCACTTGTTCACCAATCACTTAGGACCTTCACCTTTATGTGTATGTGGAGAAGTTGAATCGGTGTACCATTTCTTCTTTAATTGTTCACGTGTTTCTGTACAACGTACAACTGTAATACAATGCTGTTTGGTAATAACATGTTTGATAATGACACCAACTTCTTCATATTTAAAAATGTTCAGATATTTATCAAGACGACAGAGCGTTTTTCATAATGTTGTTGTAGCAAAAGTTTTTATCTGTCTGGACAGGACTTCACTATCTTAAGTATGTACTGTATGAAAAGTTTTTTTTTTATTTCCAATTCTTTACAAATCATGATTTTCTTTCATTGTTTTTCTTGCGCACTTTTGTTCTTTTCTTATGACAAATGTACTTTTGATTATGTAACATAGAGCTGTACAAAATCACGTTATCGTCACTAACATGTAATGGAAATAACAAAAGAGGGAAAGACCATTAATAATGTTGTTAGAACTTTAGGTCCTACCCTTTTTTCAAAATAGATGTATGTATAGGTATATTTTGTATTTGTGTCAACTGTACATGTGATTATTTTGGAAATAAAAAAATGTTTAAACTAAACTTTAATTTAGAAAGCTCTGTTGTTATCGTTATTTTTTGTGACACTACGAGGATTGTTTATATAAGGAATAAAATACATTCCATGTTACGTCAGCACTGATGGCCGAGTGGCTACACCGCTAGACTTTTACTCCAAGAGTCAGTGGTTCGAGCCCAGGTGTGGATTACTTTTTTCTTTCTTTAATTGTATTTTTTTTATCAATTTAAAGCATTTAATTTAAAACCTCAAAACATGCCAAAATCTGTGAAAAGGTCCCTTTGACATATGTTACACTTTAAGCATACATGTATAAACACCTTAAAAACGACAATCATGATATTTGAAAGAAGCACCAGACATACGAATATTGATTTTTTCTTAAACAACAAAAAGCTCGAAGTTGTCAATTCCTTTAAATACTTAGGGGTTTATTTCTTTAAAAACGGAAACTGGAACAGAACTTAAAAGAACATCTCAGAACACGCAACAAAAGCTATGCATACATTATTTTCCGTGTTCAATCAATATGAATTTCAATTAAAAGAGAAACTCAAATTGTTTGATGTATAAATATCCCCAATTCTCAATTATTCTGCTGAAGTTTGGGGTAATCATATAGCAAAAGACATCGAACTAACACATTCAAAAAATTTACGCAAATTATTGTGTGTAAAAACATCAACCAATCTTGTTGGATTATACGGAGAATTAGGTAGAATCCCGGTGCACGAACACAGAAAAATTATTATGTTCCGATATTGGATTAAAATTTGTAATTTAAATGAAAACAAAATTCTAAAACAAGTTTATCTTTTTCTAAAAAACAAAGCCGACAACGGAATCAATTATAACAAAAACAATTGGGCGTCACAAATAAAAGAAATGTTAGAACAATTAGGGTTAGCAAATTTATGGAATAATCAAATTAGAATATTAGATCAATTTAAAAAAAATTGGTTAAGTAACATTACTCAATCTGGCAGAATTAGCACATATTGTATGTTTAAAACCAAATTTGAATTTGAACCATATTTGCACATAATCAAACAAAGTAAATATAGAATAGCACTAAGTAAATTCGGGCTCTCATCGCATAATCTAGAAATTGAACAAGGACGTAACTATAATATAGAGAGAGCAGAAAGAAAATGCAAAATATGTTGTACAAATTTAATAGAAAACGAATATCATTTCATGTTCACATGTCCATTATACTCACATCTTAGAAGAAAATACTTCAAATCATATTACTGCAGATGGCCAACATTAACCAAATTTAAAGCGCTCATGTCAACTACAAATAAATATGAACTACTTCAAATTGCAAAATATATTTACGATGCAGGTAGACTAAGAGAAGAACTTATAAGCATTTAACGTACGCGCAAAAATAATTATTTTTGCTTCAAACGTCAAGGAAAATTGAACTACTAATCAACTTAACTAATTGTCTGTATATATGAACATTATTCAGCTTTTCTCATCGATAACATACACCATTTAATTTGTTAATTGTGTATGTGAAATACTAGTTTTAATATGCTAATATATATATGTACATTATTCAACTTTTTTCATCGATAACATGCATCATTTTATTTATTGGTTGTGTATGTGAAATATTAGTTTTAGTTTTACTATGTTAATAGTAAAAATAGTTTTCTCATTATGCCAAAAAGCATGCACTATTGTAATATTGTAATATTTATATATTCTAAATAGTTTTCTCATTATGCCAAAAAGCGATTTCGTTATATTATTGTCATGTATGCAAATAAATATGTAATAACCATCAAACACTAACGTTACCATCACGTTCGTTGACCTGTGATACTAATATCTTTCTTCCTCCATATTCAACTAACAATCACAGCAATCTTTACCTGAAGAATTACCATTTGCTTATCAAATTGTAGGCTAGAAGCTTATTTGTAGCTTAATTGCCGAAATAAATGTTGTTGTTGTTGTTGTTTAAGGAATGTTAATAAGCAAATGCGCCAGTTATATCACAGAA
>VMBQ01005811.1:0-25412 GCA_007657795.1 Dreissena rostriformis
GTGTGTCGAAGGAAGACTTTTCCTGTGCGCAAAAGAGAACGAAAACAAACACATAACTCTATAAATATAACATAAATTGTGAATATTAGGTCTACTTAATTGTAAAGTACCACGCATGCTTTTCTATGAAATAACGTTAAAAACGCTGTACTTCAATTGATGATTAATCGTAAACGAAACTATAGTTATGTTAATATGTTTTTCATCTTTGTCGGGGGTGTTGTCAACTTGTTTGAATTTAGTATACACATTCATTTCATTGTGTACACACCGGTCTTACTGACCTGTGTACTAACGCGAAAGGAATTGTGGGTAGCACTTCTTTTACGAGTAAAAAGTGAAAGCGAAAGTAGGTCAGGTAATCGTGCTTCTGATAATCGCTTTCAGTCTTAATAGAGATTCAAAATCACATTTAAACATAATTAAATAACATTTCTTTAAACAACATTCCGTTTTAAACACACAATAAAAACGACTTTTCTTTCATTATTAACATTGTCATTCCTACGCAGAACTACTTTGGCGGAAGCATAATTCCCCAAACCAGGGAAATGTGATGCGTCTAAGTATAGAGGTGACAATAACGTAGTGACGTCACCATCTATGTATAGAATGCATTCATTTTAAATCTAGGAATACTTTTTTTCAACATTTCATTTTGATTTTTTTTTAAATAAGCTCTTTTGAATAGGCAAGAAAAGATAAGAATGAAAATAAAATATTTGGCGAAGATCTTTGACTTTCTTAATGACAAACTTACCTCCAGCGCCTTGTTTGATTCCCAGCCATAATGAAGATTTTTCCAGCATTGGTATGTTAGAGCTAAACTGGGTTCGAACCCCATTCAATCCCTCGGAAATAAGTGTACCTAAAGTAATGTGCAAATGATATTGTAACACAAATCTAAGGTTATTTTTTCAAGTGAGATAAGACATATATAGACAATTCGTAGAAAATACTTTTGTTATCAGTATCATCACAGATGACCGAGTGGGTTCATAATACAAAGGTCAGTGGTTCGATCCCAGGTGCGGTTTACTTTTTTTTTAACTTTTTTTTTCTTCCTTCAAGTTCATTCTTGTTTTATACTGGAGCTCTTTAGTCCTATTGTTTACATTTATCAATTTAAAGCATGTTATAACAAACTTCAAAACATGCCGCAATCTGTGAACAGATCTGTAAGTTATTGATGATTAAGGACGAGTTTGATACTGTATGGTATTATGTTTGTGATTAAATATTGTATTATTATTTTTTTGTTTGTTGGTAAGCTGTTGTGGTCCGAGTTAAGATTGTAAACAATTTCTAATGTGTATCCATATTTCTAGCAATCTATGTGCCAGAGCTTGCGTTTCCTAAATTGTCGTATTTTATGAAATTTGATACAGATGGTAGTGATTGTTTCAACAAAATGTCTCTGTTTAAAGTGCGGTGATCCCCGTTTTGTATTTTTGTTTTATGATGACAGCACGTAGATGAATATATTTGAGAAGTTTCGGAAAGTTCTATTAGACAGAACTTTTTAAAATTCCATTTATGTGGTTTAAATAGTAAAAATGTGTAGTTTATTTGGGTGATATCAAAATTTAAAAAAAAATCAATTTCTTAAAATTTAACTTGTGTACTCTATTTTATTGGTAGTGTGTGGTTGAATTAAATGGTATATGATGTATCTTAGCCTTTATAATATCTAAATGTTTCCAATGTCATAGGTTATTAATTATTTTGACGCAATTAGAGATTTTTCAGTTTCAATGAAAAAGTACATGTTATACAATGGTGAATACAATCAAAACAAGGCCGGTGACCCTTTGTTTTTATTTCGTTTTTGATATAGCATTTGTATGTTTAACTTGAATATAAATTTTAAACAAAATCTTTTAGATGGAAAAAATTCAGCAAAACTGCAGCAACACCCCTTAAGGGATAAACATATTGTTCATGACTGATAAGAACTGTCCAAAGTAATAATTTTAGATTATTACGCGTATCTGAAACAGTTGTATTATGCTAATTGGTGCCTACTACACAAATTCATTTAAATTAGACATCCTATTGTTTAGTGTGCACATCACATAAAAAAATCACAAGTAAATGTATAACAATAAGACCTAGAAATACCGAATATATCAAGTCGAGCAGATTCCGATGTGAAAATGACGTTGACACCGGCTTGAACCGTAAGAGTTACTTCCGGTCGCACATACACTTGACCAGAGATGACAACTGGGTTTTGACTTGGAATCCACGTCGTGTCCGCCTTACAAAAAGCATGAACGAGTGTGATACTTGCTTGCAATTATGCCACATAATGATCAGTTGTTCGGCGAATTTGGGTCCACACTATTAAAAGCGAGCGAGCAAAAAGCGCAGAAAAAAAAGTTTGTCCATATTCGGTGAACATGTCTGTAAAAAATTTATAAAGCTAATTAATGTATTCCAATAATTAACGTACATATGGCCCATTGTTTGTCCTTGATTTAAAAGCTACACATGACTTATGCAAATGTGTAGTTTATACTGTCACTCATGGATGACAAAATAGGAGCAAAGAATACATTTTTTTGTTTACAATTTATTCTGGCCTAAGGGACGATTTTTTCTGTAAAGATTTATCTTTATATTTCTGGAAAAAAATATGCTCTTTTACAAAATCACAATACAAAAATCATTATGAAACAAAGCTTTGTTAAAGATAATTTACAAAATACATTATTGACAACACATGAGTAATAAAGCTGCCTTTTAAGAGATCTGCTCTTAACGTTAAACGTACTTATAATGTATATTCAACGAAGCACAACGGCTCTCATCGCGGTTTTATTTGCAATCAGAACAGTCGGGTTGAAACATATCACGCGACTTCGATACACAACCGAATTATAAATTGAACAGTATATTATGAATGCTCGAAGATTGTTTTCACATTCATATTCAGCCGGATCACCAGTGTTGTGATAAAATTTGCTGAACTGTAAAATGTGTTATTTATAGATGAAAGAAATTGGTAGTTGCACGTTCGCAACAGTGCAAATGTTCAAGGTCGTTTTGATGTACATACGTTGTTAGAAGCACGTATTCATATAAAGTTAACTGCATTTCTAAAGTGATACTCTCTAATTAAACTATGTACAAAAAAATAATCATACAATTGTTTAAAGGTGGCAATATTTAAGTCGGTACGTTTAACGGCATATAATCATAAGAGGAATATTTAATATTAATGCGATGAGCGCAGGTTGTTTGAGGTACACTTGATTCTTACATTTTAACACGTTAACCGCCTATCATAAACATGACTAATACCATATCATATAACACATTATTTTAATGCTGTTTTGTTAACTATCAAATATAAAATTCATCAAATACTCCCCTGATCTGATAACCTGCATGTGAACTATATCAGTTCTTCTATTTTGCGAATAAATTTCAATACGACTATGACAATTGTTGTTAACAAATGTGTTCTAAAAGGTTTGTCCAAATGGATTTCGTTTTAATGTTTATTCAGCTGTGTAAATTACATGGTTTGAAATATTTTTGATAAGGGCCACATCAAAAGAAAGGAAAATACGTATATCTTGAACACATGAACGCTTTTGGCTTGAACGTTACATGTACGTTTGATAATCGGATACCGACACCTCTTCTTGCATGCGTGCTAAAATACACATACTATGAATCAAATATTACCTGTATATCATGGGTAACGTGTGTTACTACTCCGGAAAATGGCGAGGCAGATGTCTGACATCCGAAGAGCTCCAGACGAATGGCGGGGTACCCGTTAGCAGAGGTACCGTAGAAGGCTACATAGCGCACCTACAGCCGTTGCAATAACATATATGCTGAACATATGGTTTCNTTGTGACTTTTGTAAATTATTTACTAGAAACGTTTATGGTAATAATGTTGGTTTTATTTTAAACGTGTTATATGTTGGAAAGTAGTGGGACCAGCCAATGCATTCGTTACAAATCAGTTCATGTTTTTTTATCGTTTTTTTTTATCAACCATCCATCGCATGTATGATACCGCTTCTCATCAACTGCCGAATGTATGTTCCAATACTGTGTTTTCCATCGTTGGCAATATACAATTTTATTTTCAACAATTCGTATAAATGTTTACATTGACATTAAAGCGGTTTCGCTACAGGCACTATAGAAGCACTTTTGTGCGGAGGACTTGCCGGAGAATGCCGACCAGGCTACTTTTGTGATTACGGTATTACGGGTAGAACCGGCTTTTGTCGGCATCCTGATGGTAAGATTTTTTTTTCAAAAATTGAGCGTATCGTTTGGTATCTCAATGGTTTCTCTCAAAACAATATCTGGGCTAAACTGGCTCGACAAGAAATCCTCAACCATTCGCCAAGGCTCTTTATTCAATTTAATAAATATAGACATTCTCTGAATTAATCAATTTTTTCCCATAGAAAAGAATAGCGGGATGTCGGGCCTTAATGACGCAATTTCAGGTGTAATTCAATGTGTGTGTATTCTTTTTGGTTTACTCTGCTGCACCAACAAAAATTAACATTTGGTCCCCAAATCAATACTCTCATTCTCAAAAATGTTTCATAAAATTCACGTAGCAACTTATTTTCCATAGATTTTCAAATATTCATTTGTCATTTTCTACACATTACACTGAGTCTACTCGATTACCGATTAATGAAAACGAACGAGCCATTGTTTTAATGATCTTCTCTAAATGTTTATCAGTATATTGCTGTATGTTGATGACACATCGGGGCGCTAATAAGGGGATACCATAGCAATATAGTTAGGGTCAATAAAGACCCATAGTAAATGCTAAGAGCGCAATATATGTTTCCCGGAAAAGCAACGTTTTGAAAAAAACCTACTAATCTGCTGGTACAAATAAAGCTGACCCAGTTATAATCCTTTCCAAATCACACACCGTATCAACCGTTATTATTCAAACAAAGCTAACATTCGTAATTATTTTTTTTTCTAAGCTCGTGCGAACTCCTGGATGAGTCTATTTCTTTTAAGTTCATACTACACAACTGATGCTTTCACAAAATGTACACAGTGTCTTGTTTTGAAACTTTTCATTCTATGTACATGTACTGTCGTTATCTAAGTTATTTGTAAACCTGTTAGAATGCACTCTGTGCTTTAAACTGTGTGTGCAATATCTCGATGTAGTTTTGCACTAAGATTTAACTGACTAATACAATGTGCAATGAACACAGTAAAACAATGACACTGAATTTGCACAGGCTGTCACTTACTGTTAAGGCCCATTCAATGAATATTATGTTCCGTATATAATGCCTTGTTGTAATTAATCCATGCACAAAATAAACACAAGTTAACTCAATATCTTTAAATTCAATGCATTACACGCTGTAAGAATTTTATTACACTCGTTATTATAAAAAGAATTGGGAAGATGGCTCAAATTATAAAAAGGAACAATAAAAATGTATGCTTATTCAATAAAATGTTCTTTTCCTTTAAGAGCACGACAATTTCATTCATTACAGTGTTCTCCCCCCATTGGGTTTATCGCAATACAAATGTAGACAAACCGTGTAAAGTACATATAATTAAAATTGGAATTAAATTAAACTTAAATGTGTCACTCACGAATAATTGTCCCTTCCTGCTATATGCTCGGTGAATTGAAACACATTTGAATGTAATGTTAATTTATAATAGGTAGGTGTGGTTATTACATACAATTTAACGACTGTAGTTTGCCTGTAACGCCGAGTTCATTTTGACCTCATGTTTCAATTCAGGAATGTAGCTTATATCATTATATTTGTTAAAGTTTCCTTTGGCAGAACAACGATATCCATGTTTACATTTTGTTTACATTTTGTAATGGAATGTGAAATTCTATAGGCTGGATTTGGAATGTATACTTTGTTGTTTAATTTGTTTCACATCGAACATTTCATTTATCATTTCAGAGATTCGTCCTTGGGGGAAGTAGTTGCTTATTCCTGAAGCAAGACAGTGATTCCAATCGGCATAGAAATATAGTGTGGCCATAGCAATAAAAAGCAATGAAGACTAAACTTAAAACTTTTTTTGTTAAAACCGTTCTGAAATTCCTTTAGTTGTCGTTTAGCAACTGGTCATTAAACGTACGTTAATGTATGTCGTTACGGTAATACAAGGTATACACTAATGATTTAATTAGCATTTGTCCTGTATTCGTGTTGTGAATCAAATGATTTAAAAAAAAATCTACCGATTTAAGCACATTCCATAACCAGGAATGTGTATTAAGTAATAATTTTCCAATTATATATTGTACTATGAGCAGATCCTTTGAGCTATACAAGTTTAGGTTATCGACTTGTAATACATAGCATGCGTGGTTTAAACCGATGTTAATGCTAGCCTAATACTGGTATGCTATATGAACTCTTACTAATAAGTTTTACTAACATACAAATGTTTCTGTATTATATAATCACTTTACAAGGATCTGCAGATAAGTAATAAAAAAATGTATTAGAACATTTGAAACATTTAAAATTGCATACAAAATAAAACGATATAACGCAATTTAAGTATTCACATTGGAAAATTTAATTTTGTCGTTTTCATATTGAGATGAACTNACATTTGAAACATTTAAAGTTGCATACAAAATTAAACGATATGACGCAATTTAAGTACGTGTATTCATATAGTGATGAACTTACAGCATGTAAATTACTGTTTTTGTTCATCACTTTAGTACATTAGCAACATAAGTATGGGGATTTGTAATGATGAAATCACGCCATATGATTCATTTCCTACACATCCGCCTTCTGTTATTTCAAAATAAAGTTTTACTGATAAGAACACGACTACCCTCAGGACCTAGATGATAGTGATCTGGTAATGCACATTAACCCATTTATGCCTAGCGTCTAGAAAAAAAGGCCCTGGCAAACAGCGTAGACCCAGATGAGACGCCGCAGGATGCGGCGTCTCATCAGGATCTGCGCTGTTTGCTTAAAGGAATTTCTGTAAGAAAAATTCTAAATATAGAAATAAATATACTAGACATCCCTTATTTTGGAAATAAATTGATCGTATTTAGAATGATGGGAGAGTCCACTAGGCATAAATGGGTTAAGCAACATAAATAGTGGGATTGTGATGTTGACATCACGCCTTATGACTCCCTTCATATACATCCGCCTTCAGTTATTTCAAAATTACGAAACCGATCGTGGTAAATAGATGTAATGTGTTGAGATAAATTTAAAACACTAGAACTTGTATATTTTAAATAAAAAAAAATACTTCCGCTAATACCCGTAATAAAATTGCACTTTCATGAAATCATTTATTTTTAAAGGGCCTATCCGCATTGTAATCAATATGTTTTAAAATGTTGCCCATTGCTTATGGTACTCAATGATGTTTATTTCTCTAAAACTATTGTTTTGTAAGAAATCCAATACATTATGTTTGATGACGCTAAATGCGAATGGAATACTATCGAGTATATAATTATCCACATGATGATTACCGAACCGTTTATAGTTGACCGTTCAAGTTTGAGATTTGGATTGTGAGAAAATATTTTCTAAACTGATTAGTCAAAATATACTTACATGATACTTTAACACGAGACTATCGTTTATAAGAAGTTAAATATTGGCATTTTTTAAAATATATATAATACACTTTTTATACTACATGGAATACTAATAATAACTAACAAGAGCTCGTTGATGGCATTGAAGCGTTCACCTGAGTAAAACGAAGAGCAATCTTCGAAGACTTTACTTGGTGACCTAGTATTTTACTCCATTTTACCCAGATTCAAACATGACCTTGCTATTTTTAAGATAAACATAATGACCATGGTTCATTAAGGTTAAGTAATAAATGTGGTAATATGTTTTTTTTTCTCTCTAAAATTTCACCTGGTGTCCTAATATTTGGAAACACATAACACAGATTTAAATTGGCTTTACATAATGGAAAATAAAAATTCGGACCAAGTTGCATCAAGATTGCTTCTAGAGTGGCAACCAGGTTTGTCTCAGGTTTGACCGGTGACCTTGTTTTGGGACACATGACTCACAGGACGACGGAGGATCGACATAATGTGATCACGAAAGCACACCTTTTGCACATCCTGCTCAGGTGAGCTTAACACTCTGTCTTTCAATGATTAATTAATAAACCTTAATGTCCGGTAGATTTTACACAATCCTATACGATAGTTAAATTTTAGTGTCACGTTATTTGTCAATATTACTAACTAAGTACGACGCAAACAATTGTTCATGTATCTAACAAACGCCTCGCACAATCATGAATCTTGCATACCTTAGATAGTTTAAGTACCATCCAAAGTTTGAATCGGCAAAGTCCAGGGCTGTTATTTGCCACACTCCGTCCAGAGATACCTTCAGATATTCATTGTTGTTCGAACCCGCAATCCATCCAACTGGAATATATGTTTACAAGACGCTTATTTGCAATTTCGTACATCTCTTCTTAATGCGAGTATGAACATTACTTTTGTTCATAACAAATAAACATTGTCTGGTCAATTAGGTANTTGTTTTTGTATTTGTTTGTTGGATCTTTCGCCGTTTCAAACAGTATTACAGTAAGTTATGATATATTTGATAGTGCAACCGAGCTGTTTATGTTTATAAAATTAAGGCTCAACATTCGGCGGCCAGATACCTTCATAGAGAAGGTTCTTGAGTGGTAATGACCAATGACGTAAGCAAGTCGCGAGCAGCTATTATTGTATTTAAATATCCGAGTAGACGATCTAATTTTAATAGACACCGCTGTAAATGCGATATAGTGTGTTAACACGGGTAGCTTTAATTGGAATTTACTACAGTATTTACCAGTTTTGCTTTAACTTTGTATATTTTAAAGAACATTCTTTTCACTCGTTTGCGACACTGTAAAGCTTTTTTTTATATATATATTCGCGGTTCACTCCCATGAATTCCAGTACATCATATTTAAAGCAACAAATCGACTGGAATATATGGTTAAAATCATAAAGATACTAGACACGCGTGACTCGACAATAAAAGTGTAATGTTAACTGAAATGATTGCCTGCTTATAGATGTGTATACATGTTTGTTTTGAATGAGCTATGATCAAAAAGCTGTATACTCATTAACAAAAACAGTGATTATTGTTTTATCAAGGATTCAAACGAATAATAACGATAAATAAACGATTCTCGTGTTTCCTTCCTAACTAATTTTATAGTTAATACGTTTTTTTTTTATATGAAGCAAGAATACGGTGTAATAAATAAGTTCAAACGTGTGTATATATTATTATTAGTATTATCACTAGTACAGAGATAAATAAACACTATCAACACATTATGTATATTATATGTATATAAACATACCTGTTTGAGCGCTAATCCCGTACAAAACAAAACTGGACGCAAACAATACTATAGCATCCAGTGCCATTTCATATATAAACAATCAGCATAATTTGAACACGGAATTTAAAGTTGATTGAAATATTGAATTATCAAATTACTAGCACATTCACACCGCGTCTGTTTGAGCGGGTCTTGTTTACAATAATATAAAACCAGCTCACGCTTGACTGACCGCCAATTATAGTCAATGTTCAGTCGCGTATAACAGACGGCGCACTCTTCATTGTACGTCTACAACTTTGTAAAATAAGATAAATGAAACATGCACTTAGAGAAGTATTTGAAATGGGTTTTAGCAATAATGGTTGACTTAAAAATTGTCATAAAAAATGGTATTAAATGACTGAATCGATGTACACAAATATTAAATATCGTTTTAACGATTGTTATTAAACGTCTTAAGAATAGGCATGGCATACAAATGTTAAGGTATATTTTATATTTGAACTTATATGTTAAATAGCGAAAAAATATCTAGTATACACATAATGTCAGTAGCATCGGTATAAATAACTTAAGCGGTTGTAAGTTTCAACGGTACATCATTGTGAATTGACTAACACATTACAAATGTATTATTATAGTTCGAATAGCAAAATTATAAACCAGTTGTATTCCTATAAGTTATTTGAAATAATTTCAATACTATAGTAAATAATGATGTCATAAAAATGCAAGCACTAGCACCTATATATATTTTTTTTATTGAGAAGAGGTTTTTATGAATTGATTCTTGATAAATGCCATAGGGTATCCACTAAAATTGTACGACTATTACTGTTGACCTTTCACCTTAGTTTTCATGCTGAAGTTCGCTGTATTCTTTTAATGACAATTGTGTCGTGTTCTGAGAAAACTGGGGATAATGCTTGTGCGTAAATNCATAAAATTTAAACGGTAACAAGCGTACAACCCTTTATGGTGCCCCTGTTTTGTGGGAATTGTCGTTAGACGCAATCACTGACATTTCATTGACGGGATTGTTATATAAACATGATGAGGCAGTGTAGCGTTAAATTTCATTGTTGGATGAGTTGGACTGTTTGTAAACGTAATAGAGTGGAACATTTAACAATGGCAATCGAATTATTTTGTGAGCCATAGCGAGGTAAGTTTTATATGATTATATGGGTCATTAATTCTAGAGTATTAGAGGTATACTTCTCAAATGAAATACTGTGTCTTTAGGTATAAAACTATGTAATCTAAGAGCGCCGAAAGGCATTGGTTAAGCGTTTCTTATATAAAACTGTGTTCTTAAGTGTGACAGGAATGTAAGTGCACATTAAAGCATGGAATTTAATGACGTTTGGGCGGAGCGTATAATTAGAAGGGATTAATTTTGTTCTCTTTTCTTTGAAGTGAGGGCATAATAAAAGGTAATGCATTTCGTCCCCAATATCGTTTGAATTACAGAGGTTTTTATTTCGATTCTCATGAGATGTTAAGTATTGAGAAAAGCGGCCAGATTCAACTGGGAATAGATGGTTGCCGGCGCGGAAATGCAGCATACTTAATCGTAGAGATTGAGGTATAGCTGTAAGATAATGTTCAAAGTTGGTATTATTTTTAAATAATCCATACATTTTGCCTTTAGATGAACATTGTATCTGCGCATTCCTACACTGGATAAACTGATCAGTTAAAGTTGTCTTGACGTGCTTATGTATGTTATTCGTCAAAATGTTCTCTTGCTGTAACCACACAAATTAAAGGCCAGTAGAGTTTAAGATGCTGAAAATAAAGTTAGTCCATTTATTGTTTATATGTTAATTTATCGTTAATTTATACATCAAAAAGGAAAATTTGGTGTGTTTACTTGTTATTATCTTGTTCTTAAACCGTATCATTCGTGTTTTAATAATTATATCGAGCGGGTATCTTCCAAGTTCTGCATATAAGCAATATCTTGGCGTAGATTTTTTAACTTAAGTGATTCCTTGTAGGAAAGAACAATGGACATTTTCGATTATGTCAAGATTCTCATATCCCCGAACCTCACAACCATATGTCAAAATAGGGACTTTAGTTGGGTCAAAAAATATGATTTGCAGGTCAATTGGTAAATTAAGATTATTTATTTAAGTGAATAAGTGAAACAGTGCCTTGTTGGCTTGTTCTACGAGATATGTTCTTCAATTTAAAAAAACTTCCAGATGAAGAGAAAATGACACCTAGATATTTGCATTCTTTGACTGTTTCGAGCAATTGGTTATTTATATAGAATTAATATGAGGATGTTTTACTTGTCCCAAAAACCATAACTTTAGTTTTGGAATGATTGACATTTAATTTCCAATTGAAAAATATATTTACGATGCAGGTAGACTAAGAGAAGAACTCATAAGCATTTATCTTACGCGCAAAAATAATTAATATTGCTTCAAACGTCAAGGAAAATTGAACTACTAATTAACTTAACTAATTGTCTGTATATATGGACATTTTTCAACTTTTCTCATCGATAACATACACCATTTCATGTGTTAGTTGTGTTTGTGAAATTCTAGTTTTAATATGATAATATATATATATATGAACATTATTCAACTTTTTTCATCGATAACATGCACCATTTTATGTATTGGTTGTGTATGTGAAATATTAGTTTTAAAATGTTAATATATATATATATGTATATTATGCAACTTTTTTCATCGATAACATGTATCATTTTATTTATTGGTTGATTATGTTAAATATTAGTTTTACTATGTTAATAGTAATAGTTTTTTCATTATGCCAAAAAGCATGCGTTATTTAATATTGTAATATTTATATATTCTAAATAGTTTTCTCATAATGCCAAAAAGCGATTTCGTTATATTTTTGTCATGTATGCAAATAGATATTTCATAACCATCAAACACTAACGTTACCATCACGTTCGTTGACCTGTGATACTAACATCTTTCTTCCTCCTTATTCAACTAACAATCGCAGCAATCTTTACCTGAAGAATTACCATTTGCTTTATCAAATTGTAGGCTAGAAGCATATTTGTAGCTTAATTGCCAAAATAAATGTTGTTGTTGTTGTATAGTCGTACCCTCACTGTCTATCGTATATCTCAACAGTCTATATAAATAAAAAGTCACGGAAAAACTTAAGCAGATGGCAACCAGGCGAGATAACACTATATATTTTATCTATTAATAAAAAATGTATGTCCCTTTGATTTTATTTCGGTATTTGCTTATAGTTATCGTTGACAAAGGGATATGCTTTAATATTAGTGTTTTTTTATTTGGAACATGTGCTTTGCTCCAATGTTGCTATGCTTGGTACTATCCACCGTATAATTTTGGCAAATATGTATTTGTGTTTTAAGATTTCTTAGGTTTATAATAGTTGCATATTGTCAGCTGATGTATTTTAAATAGACTAAAATAACGTCATTGTTTGCTTTTTTCCTCTAAACACATTTATCTGTTAGTATAAAGTGCTTGTTTTGTTGCATTTTACCGGAGCTGTTAACATAATATGTTATTCCGAGTTACATGACGTACCTCCAAACATTTACATATATAAACGCCTACAGTCATGAAATAAAAAATTAAATAAGGCACCCTCGTATATTATCAATATAATCGTAGTGGTATAATATATAGAATATTACGCTAGTATGGCGTTCTGAGAACGTATATGAGTCCTGCTTGCTGTGTCTAGTCGTACCACATGAGAGGTGCTGCATCCAGTACAACGCCACTCGACACAAGCAACTAGACATATACGCGTTCCCACAGCACCATGCGTATGACACTTATATAAAATATTATATATATTTTTCAGCTTATAACTTGCTGAGTACCACAATTAATCGTGAACTAGTTTATCCGTAATGTTAATGTTTAATGTTGACGTATCTTTCTGCGATAATTAATTATACTACTGATAAAGGAAATGTATGTTTGAAACATGTATATTAATAAGTATTTTAAATTAACTCAACTGAAGTGTCTGTTTTGATAAAGTGTTATTTAATGTCAATATATTAGAAATTTTTGAGGCATAACGAGCAGTTCCAAAGCCGACCGAACAAGTGTAATAACATAAGAAGGTAGTCCGGTAACTAGTGTGAAACGGAAACAGAAAATACTATTGAAGAATGCGTATTTTTTTGTATTTAATTGTTGAATAAAATATGTATTGGAGGCGGAACAATGATATGTATGTAATAATTTCGGAAAAAACCGCAAGCGCTTGCCATACATTGTTGGTAACGTAAATATTACATATAGTTTTGCATGTTGAGGCTATCAGAATAAAGTGAAGACTAAACTTCATTTTTTTTTAAATAAAAACCATTATTCACCTATTCACGTCGACGTTTAGCAATTTATTATTTATGCGTCATTAAAACGTTTGTTAATGTATGTCTTTAAGGTCATACAAGGTTTTGTAACAATACTGTTTTTTTTTTACCAATTTGACGTGTGTACGTGATATTGAAATAAATATCAATATTTGAATTTACAACATGCTTTTGTTTTAAATTAATAGTAGTATCAATATTTTGGTTTCTTTCTACTTCTAGAGTCTTGCAAAAAAAGACGTCACTTCTGTATACAAGTTATGACGTGTAATAACTATAGATAGTAACACAATATTTGGCAGGACAATATCACTAACATAAAGGAAATATATTTCACGCCATAACTACCTTGGAATAAAACATAAAATAAAACTTGCAGTGCAGGCAAAAAGACCGAATGGTAGCTAAATCCCAGTACCAGACTTGTTTTGGATTCTCCACACTTCATGAATCTTTTAATTGTTTGATACGGTAGTGAAACCTATAATTTATTTTAATTTTATACACTGTTAAGTATAATTGCGTTGTTATCTGAAAAATACTGCGATATCATACAAACAGTGCAAATACAATTATCCAAGTCGCCTTAATCAAAATTTCACTCATATTTTCCCTTTAAACCCGTTTATATTACCAGGTATTTGAACTATTGGCTGAAATTAAATGAGATGCCAAAACACACACGCCTCAAACAATGTTGTCTGTTGATAAAATATCACAATTTGTCTGGTAGAACATCGTGGACGACGTATGAAAAATGCGTGTTTTTCTCGTTAGCCTTTTGGTTACTCATGAATAGTTGACAGTTTTGGCGCCATTATTTGTTTGTTTTTCTACATATACATATACAAATGTGCTTTGTACAAAGCAAACGTTAATGACGTTTAATTTACTCAATACATAAACACGAATAATACATAAAAACTATACTATCTTAATAAACAGGAAACCATATGTGTTATATACAATGTAATATAAACACTAAACAAATTATCATGAAACATAAGCAACACCTATTAATAATGTTAATGCAATATACATGAACACATACTTGTTCAATATATTATTCACAATGGACATGTGATTATGTTGTCCGGGCTTGAAGCACTGTTCAGTTGAATATTCAAAGAATTCATCCGTCTGTGTTGTGGCTATTTTGTTCCGGATAGATAAAGTGGTGAGTTAACATCACGTATNAATGTATGTCTTTAAGGTCATACAAGGTTTTGTAACAATACCGTTTTTTTTTACCAATTTGACGTGTGTACGTGATATTGAAATAAATATCAATATTTGAATTTACACCATGCTTTTGTTTTAAATTAATAGTAGTATTAACTTGCTTTCTGTTAGCGTATTTCTGATAGATATTACATGCATCATAATTAATAGTATGCGAAAACAAGCCTTAATTGATGTTGTTTGTTCTTGACGACTTTGGTCTCTATGCACATTGATCCGAATATAAATTTCACAAAAACAGGCAAATCAATATTTCGGTTTCTTTCTACTTCTAGAGTCTTGCAAAAAAAGACGTCACTACTGTATACAAGTTATGACGTGTAATAACTATAGATAGAAGCACAATATTTGGCAGGACAATATCACTAACATAAAGGAAATATATTTCACGCCATAACTACATTGGAATAAAACATAAAATAAAACTTGCAGTGCAGGCAAAAAGACCGAATGGGAGCTATATCCCAGTAACAGACTTGTTTTGGATTCTCCACACTTCATGAATCTTTTAATTGTTTGACACGGTAGTGAAACCTATAATTTATTTTAATTTTATACACTGTTAAGAATAATTGCATTGCAATCTGAAAAATACTGCGATATCATACAAACAGTACAAATACAATTATCCAAGTCGCCTTAATCAAAATTTCATTCATATTTTCCCTTTAAACCCGTTTATATTACCAGGTATTTAAACTATTGGCTGAAATTAACTGAGATGCCAAAACACAGACGCCTCAAACAATGTTGTCTGTTGATAAAATATCACAATTTGTGTGGTAGAACATCGTGGACGACGTATGAAAAATGCGTGTTTTTCTCGTTAGCCTTTTGGTTACTCATGAATAGTTGACAGTTTTGGCGCCATTTTTTTTTCTACATATACATATACAAATGTGCTTTGTACAAAGCAAACGTTAAGGACATTTAATTTACTCAATACATAAACACGAATAATACATAAAGACTATACTATCTTAATAAACAGGAAACCATATGTATTATATACAATGTAATATAAACACTAAACAAATTATCATGAAAAACATAAGCAACACCTATTAATAATGTTAATGCAATATACATGTATACATACTTGTACAAGATAGTATTCACAATGGACATGTGATTATGTAGTCCGGGCTTGAAGCACTGTTTAGTTGAACATTCAAAGAATTCATCCGTCTGTGTTGTGGCTATTTTGTTCCGGATAAATAAATTGGTGAGTTAACATCACGTATGACGTCAGCTGGTAAGTTGTCATATCATTGTTATGTTTTGTGTAAGATACAGTGTATGTGACTCATTTCCTCTTCTTTCCTGGTGTTTGCAAGAGCTAGGCACATTTGGTGTGTAATAATATTTAACGAGTCTACACTGTCATTACACTGTCTGGATATCCGACAGCTAGTCTGTTACAGCATCTATCAAATTCCGTGCGTGTTTCATCAATGTTACACAAATTAGGTCTTACATCATATTTTCTAACATTCTTATTTCCAAATGTCTGCTTTCTGCGATGCATACATAACAATGTTTAACATTGATTATCTACAATTTTATGACACGCATGCACCATTTCCGTGGTATAATCAGAGCGCCGTAGGCGCTGAAGGCCTGGGGCTAGATTTAGTGTGCTTGGGAAGAAGTTAAGTTCTTTAGAAAAAAAGATAGTTCGACTATGTTTATAGATGTCAATATCTATATACATAGACAGAATATCTTTTTTTTAAGAAGACGTTTTGTCGGAAGATTGTTTTATTGATTTAGCATGCGTTTGCATTATTATGAACATGTTTATAAAATTCACTGCTGGAGCTGCATTTTTCATTAAGTCACAATGGATAGTCGATCATTGAGTCATTGCCATCGAGCGCCTATGCTCTTCAGATCTGGTAGAGGTTCGTCCACATAGGCGGTGAAGACATGTGGTTGGGAACGAGATTTTGACCCATCTAGTCAAAATGTCATATATTATGGAAGGGCTACATCTTACAAATCAAAATCTGAAATTTGAGCTTCCAATTCATAAAATTGACGAAGTTATGTCACTTTTTGTGTGTAATGTCATTAATGCTGAATAGGGCCGTTTTTGATGAAATGACGTTTCAATTCAACCATACCAGAATCAGTTCATGTTATGCTGATCAGTTTGTATTGATAATATCTCCATTGATCGCGTATCTGGATGAACATTATTAATTGCAAAGTACGGAATTAATTGTACTTATATTAATCCGTTAATACTCATGGTTGCCATGGTAACAAAACATAATATTTGTTCATATGTATTACCATTTTAAAGAATTTAAGCCAAAAAATCACAAAAAAATCAACAAAATATGTTCTGGACAGATTAACATGTTTACCCAATACATAAATGTTCGCACATTTTCTGGAAAAAGGTGTGTATTCAGAAATTGAACATTTTGTACAGCTATGAACTTAAACTAAAACAAATAACTCCTCATGATACAATTTGTGTTGTGCGTCTGTACTGCCAGACATTATTTTGTTTACTAAGCAAATCAATGTTGTTCCATGATTGATAAAATTAAGTAGACAAAATACACGAAGTCAACAGTTGCTATATGGAATCAGTAATTTGTGGAGTGCATATACATGCTGTTTGTGATCAACAATGTATTATAATTTAATATATTATTAATCTTCGCATAAGTGTAGATAGACAACAAAATTCACTTGTGCATTTCATACGTAGAGATTCAAAAACATGATTTTCAACTAAAACAAAATCAAAGCAATAATCACTAGTACATATTTAATGGCACACGTCACCATAGATTGAACTTTAAACACAAAAATATTCATTTACCGGTAAAAATAAATCAAATATAAACATAACATGAACACATACGTTTACATCACATATCTTGATGTTTAAATAAACTACAACAGTATCAGTGATATTATTTTTAGACCACAATATTATACAATGTATTTCTTATAGTGTACAGAATATTTTATAGTGAGATAGTGAGATGAATGAGTTGTTTATCATTAATCAAACAAAAAATGTGTCCACACGACACGGATGCCCCAAACTGTAACTTTGTCACTACATAAAAGCATAAATGTGTGAATGTTTTTGAGATATACATCGCCTTTATTTAATTAAACTATTAGCTTGCTGCATAACAGGTGTTCAATATTTAAATTGTGTTGTTTGTAACATATGTCATCTGCTGCAGTTTGTAGATGGTTTATTATGCCAATTCTTTGCATGCATGTTTGAACTTGGCCTAGAGATCATCTAGATAAAACTTGTGACCAAGTTTGGAGAAGATCTGATGAAAACTACTTGAATTAGAGAGCGGACACCATGCTGAATGTTTGAAACGCACTAAGTGACCCCGTGACAAAGTTCTTTGCCCGGCATAGCCCATGTTCGAACTTGGCGTAGACATTATGTAGATACAACTTCTGACCAAGTTTGGGAAAGATCGGATGAACACTACTTTAATTAGAGAGCGGACACCATGCTGAATGTTTGAAACACACTAAGTGACCCCGTGACCTAGTTTTTGGCCCGGCATGACCCATGTTTCTAATTGACCTAGACATTATCTAGATGCAACTTCTTACCAAATTGGTGAAGACCTGATGAGAACTACTTGAATAAGAGAGCGGACACGAACAGTGTGACGGACGGACAGACAGACATACTGACCGACGGACAGTGCGAAAACTAAATGCTGCCCGTTTGGGGCATTTTTTTTCATGTAAATAACATGGTGTGCAAAAACAACAAAAATGTAAAAAAAAAATATTCCCTTAACATACTTAATACATTACCTACGGATGACAGACTGATTAGAAAAACAACACAAGGTACACATTGTTGATATTTTGTACTACAAATTCATGCATATCAATAAAAATGTATTGTATTTATTCCTTGAAGAAAAAACACCTGTTAAGTCTGGACTAAAATATCTTATCTGTTAAATAAAGTCAAACACAACACAATATAAACACAATATATTGTCCATATTATCATCCACGCAGAGTCCAAAGTGTCAGTAAACAATAGTAAACTTGGTAAGCTCAGGTTGCACCAGGATTTGCCAAATTCACTTGTAAAGTTCTGCAATAATAAAAATAAAAATGACTGATTAGAAACCATTAACAATCACATAAATAATTCATATCACCAGTAGATACCAAAGGCTTGTCAACAATTTATTGAAATTGAAAACCATGTAATGCTTTAGTTTTGCCTCAATGCTTATTGAACTTACTCTTTGTAAAAATGACACAAGAAATATTGTTAAAATTATATTATCAAGATGAAAAAAGATTATTGCTTGGTACATTATACAATCTGAATCCTTAAGATATGCATAGTAAATAGTATATTGTCAATGTTTTATATAAAAAATAGTAACCATACTTAACACCATAAAGGTAAACAATGCAAGGTGTAAATCATATCAANTTCAAAATATGTGAATAACGTTTCTTTTCTAAAAAAAAAATAACATTAGAATGTCTCGCTCCTAGCTGAAGTATTCGTGTAAGCAAATAACTATTGATCTATCCCATGTGAGCCCCCATTTGTGACGTCATGAAGACAGCTGATCTTCTTCTTCTTCGTGATAACAGTACTCCACTATACTAGGATAAACCTAACTGATGATTTTGTACTGGCGCTGGGTGAAAAATTTGTGTATGATACAAGCTTGGATCAGAAGCCAAAATAGTGCCAGATACAGTTTTGTATATACAGGCTTGTGCTAGAAGCAAAATTGTGCCAGGAATAAAAGTATGAACACCGGTTGCTGTTTAGGCTTGCTGAGAAATTACCTGCAGCACAACAGGCACATTGACAACTGTTTTGAAGATGTGAAATGTGCCTGCTGTACAGGCGGTGATAGGCAACATGTCCCACTGACGGATGGTTCTAGGGTAAAAGGAGAACTTGTATGGGTCATATAATACATCTATATGTCTGTATCTGTGGTTGTGTGAGTGCCAAGTACTCATATAAGAAGATTTGGGGATCAACAGGTTGCTAATTGTGGCTGATGGAATGGCTACTACGTTGTTCACAATTTTATAGAAAAGTATACATCTTGCTCTAGCTCTTCTAATATCAAGTGACGGCCAGTTTAGTTTATTGATCATTTCTGATACTGATTTTGAGTTTGGTCCTGTACGATACTAATTTGTAACAAAGCGGGATGCTCTTTTTTGCACCTTCTCAATTTGGTTAATTTGATTACTATTATGGGGATCCCAAACTGTTGAAGAATATTCAAGTTTTGGTCTTACTATTACTTTATATGCATGTTCCTTAACTTGAGGGTTATTTTTCTTGAGATTTCTGCGAAGGAATCCTAGTGATTGATTTGATTTTCTGGTGATATAATTTATATGTTGATCCCACTTTAAGATGTCTTGGATAGTTATGCCTAGGTATTTTGATGATTTTAAACTTTCTAAGGTATGGTTATGTAGCTGGTATTGGGAGGGAATAGGTCTAGCTTAGATGTTGATCGAACATAGGAGTGCTTCTCAGTGAATTAGATCAGGTGGGGTAGGGAATAGCTTTCAACCGTTTACGACCGTTTTGTTTGTTTATCTTTCCATTTTATTGGCAGTTTTAGATACCGTTTTGAATACTCTGTCTTAATCTATAGCAAGTTTTCAATAATCGTTGTTGATGTTGAGCATGCGCAGAGACAAAGTTTAATGTGATCGAACTTAGGCACACAGAGGCTACATTGTAATTAATCACATTCCTAAGATATGCATTAACGCTGTCATTATGCATGGAATTTTCATCGCTAACCTGTCATTGTGAGATTGCACAAAGATTTGCAACATAAATTAATTATTTTTATTTGATAATAGTTCAACAACAAATGATAAATTGATAAGTGTTAAAGATTTTGACAACTACCTAGGAAAACTACAGGGATCGTTAGGTAAAAAATACTCTATTATACTATATACACATATACAAGGGATACAACTGTAAAATTTCCTGCAATACACCATGGTCTGAACAATAGCAAAAAAATCGCTTCCGAAAGCAATAATTACACCAAATAAACTGTACAACAACAGCTAAGACATGCACACCCACTTTGACACATTTTGTTCCATAATTCAATAATTACAGAGAAGTTGAGCAAATTTTAACTTGTTTTATAATCCATAAACAATTTATTAATCAAAGTAGACATCTTCCATAGTTGCATGTAACTGCATAAATGTAAAACACCGTAAATATTAAATTTGTTTACATTTCTACTATCTTCAAGGANAAATTCACTTGTAAAGATCTGCAATAATAAAAATAAAATGACTGATTAGAAACCTTTAACAAACACATAAATAATACATATCACCAGTAGTTAACATAGGCTTGTCAACAATTTATTGAAATTAAAAAACCATGTAATGCTTTAGTTTTGCCTTAATGCTTATTTAACTTACTCTTTGTGAAAATGACACAAGAACTGTTATTAAAATTATATTATCAAGATGAAAAAAGATAATTGCTTTGTACATTATACAATCTGAACCCTCAAGATATGCATAGTGAATAGTATATTGTCAATGTTTTATATTAAACAATCGTATCCATACTTCACACCATAAAGGTAAACAATGCAAGGTGTAAATCATATCAAACCTGCTATTTGCAACACATCATTTAGTGTTCGCACTGCATCATTTTGCCTAATCTGTTTTTTATGATGTGGATTTGGAACATCCCTCTTTTAGCACTATATCATGATAGTTCATAATTGAAACTACGAGGTACTGTCCCTGAATAAATAAAATATAGCAACATATTTATGTATGATTGTGCTTTAGTTGAAAATAATATATGACAATGAAAAACAAAAGTCTGCTGTGGTATTGGATCTCAATACAATCTTAACGATATTCCGATAGTCCAGAAACATATTTACGGAGAACATTTAATCAGTTTTCTTAAGCTGCAAGCTCTTGGTCATGTCTGACAATACATTGAAAATATGCAGTTTCAAAAGGACTACCACATATTTGTGTAGTTGGTCGTGTATTTTGAGAAAGATAACTTTTTCTTTCTACTTTCTATATATGTTGTTATGAATCTAAGATCACCATTGCTTTCATGTTAAACTTGATCATGAACACAACCCTTAATATCGACATCCAAAACTATAAATTTTGACAAAAATAGAAACAATTAAATATGCACCAATAACAATAATCAAATATACATGTACATTGAATTTGTAATTAATCACATTCCTGAGATATGCATTAGTGCTGTCATTATGCATGGAATTTTCAGCGCTTACCTGTTATTGTGAGATTGCACAAAGATTTGAAACATAAATTAATTATTTGTATTTGATAATAGTTCAACAACAAATGATAAATTGATAAGTGTTTAAGATTTTGACAACTTCCTAGGAAAACAGACACATAAATAGGTTTAAAATCGTCGTTATGACAGCCAAAACGGCTCTTACAAACACAAATGATTGGTATAATAGATTCATTAAACATGAAATTCCATCATTTAATACCAAGTTTGATTTTGTTTAAAAAAAAAATGAAAAACTTATTTAACCTTAACTTGACAAAAAACCAGGAAGTTTATCCGAAAATTGTCACTGTCGACTGTGCCCTACTGTATTCATTTGTTATAAAAGCTGAGGTTAATTTATACCATAAAAAAATCAAGAGAAAATACGGATAATTAAAGTTCCACTGACTTATTTTGTATCGGTTTAGATTAAGTAAAACTATTATTAATGACAAACAAGTAGTTATGACAAAGTCCGCGAAACGGTAGTCAGAGACCGTCAAAAGAGGAACTTATTCTCGCACGAATATTTAAACAATAAAAACTATGTTGTAGCCAATGCTAAGCAATTTTGTTTCAATAATATGATTTAACACTTTTTATGACATTGTCATGTTATATAGTGATGTTCTGTATTTACAAGCCGGGTTATTGAGATCTGTGAAGAACTACTTTTATTGCGCACGCATGAATTACGCGTTAAATTGGAGTTTTCCGAATTTGGTTTTGGCAGCCAGCCAATTCGGATAGGCTCAGAAATTGGTATCAGTACTATGGCCTCGGGGCTTTGCCCCAGGCCAAAAACGGTTTGAGGTGATCTACGGAGCAAGAATATTATTACCGTTATGTGTATTCAAGGATTTTCAAATGTATCGTTGTTTGCCAAATGTTATACATAGTACTTATGAGGCCAACACTAACGCGTAACTGTGATCAAAGACAGTATTTCTTCTTTCGCACTATAACACATTATTTTGCCAGGCACATTTATAGAATGTCACGCCACGCAATATGCTAACTACCCGTTGCTGGTACATCAATTACGAGTGTTTGTTATACAAGGCACGAAATCAACAAATTAATATATTATTAAACTTATCCATTCATTGCATATATTAATTAATCTATTGTTTTGCAAAGGTATCATTTTTTTTTGTTTTTTTTTTCGAATTGAATGTTGGTTGTCGTGTGTCTGTCGGTGCGTTCTTTAGAATTGATCATATGATAACTAATAATTGAAGAAGCATGATTTACTTAAAATGGAAAATTAATGATTGTGCACGACTTTTAGTCATATTAAAATGTCTATGTAATTTTCTTTACATGTTTGTAAAATCTAATATTAGAAACTAATGTCGATTTTGTTGCAATGTCGAATTTAACTGTTGGTTGTCGTGTGTCTGTCGGTGCGTTCTTTATAATTGATCATATGATAACTAATAATTGAAGAAGCATGATTTACTTATAAATGGCAAATTAATAATTGTGCGCGACTTTTTGGTCATATTCAAAGGTTTATGTAATTTTCTTAACATGTTTGTAAAATCTTTTATTATAAACTAATGTCGATTTTGTTGCAGCACATTTAATTTAAGTTGAACTTTGTAAATTCATTTTATTAAAAAAAATAAGCAAACATCGTTTGCGAAGTCGAAACACAAATGATATAATATTATGTATTTTTTACTGGTCTCTCAAGTTCCCCAAGCCAGTTTTGTAATCGGCCCAACTGCGGCTGAAATCTACAGACCAGTCGATTCACCTCTGAATAACCATCGATCCCTTATTTTTTGAGTCCACCTCACAAAAAAACCTTTATACCATATGGGTACGGACTGGGATATATTATGTATTCACCATTCGACGCCACACCGTTACAACTGTGTGGCGTTTTACTTTGACTCCAAATGATATAATCACTTACGTATTTCAAGACTTCAGTCGACGTTTTAAGAGTGGCAACATCTGATTTTATCAGAGATATTTTCTGTAATATATTTAAAGATGGATTTGTCAATGACTCTTTTGTTGCAGCACATTCAATTTAATTTGAACTTTGTAAATACATTTTAGTTTTAAAAATAAGTAACATCGTTTGCGAAGGCGAAACACGAATGATATATGATTATACTCTTTTAAAATAACAAAGCCGTCGTTGCAGAATGCGCGCGTGTCTTTATGAATATCGTGCACTAGTTTCTGTGTAATGCTAAAGCCTTATATCGTCTCATTTGTGATGGTGTATATTTCTGAACGTTATTTTCTTTCCGCATTATTTAATTTATTATTTTTTTTTATTCAATATAAGACATACAATGTATACATGTATATGATCATAAAACAAAGTGATACAATGTAGCTGCAATAATGTTCAAACATTTTTTTACAAGATATGCTAATATATACTTTTTTGACATTGTGGTTTCTTTTTGATTATTTTTTTTTTCCTTTGGTTGTTTGTGATAGGTGTTTTAAAAAAAAAAAAGAATAATTTTGAATACAAATGAGTTAATTGATTAAACATTTCATTGTAGGTGTTTGTTTTCTGTATTTCATTCTGAATATGAAATATTTCATTAATATAATAATGTCATTCACAGCGTTACTAACCTCTTGTATTTTAAAGCTATTTACCCCTAAACTGATGTCTAAGAGAGATAGCTTAACATTTAATTGTTGTTTCTCTAGAAAGGTTGTCAATTGATTCCATAGAGTTTGAATATGTTTACACTCCCAGAAAAGGTGTTCTATTGTTTCAATATGTTCACTACACATATCACATAGATTTGTGTTGGATAGGTTGCATTTAAAAAGATATTTATTTGTAGCTATGATTCTCTGGATGCATTTATATTGAAAATTTCTCAGTGTGCTATCAGTAGTTGATTTATATGGCATGACAAATATTTGTTTCCAATTAAATTCTTTTTCTCCAAGAAGGTTTTGCCATTTAGTTTGGGCTTTAGAGGTTTCGGCTGGGGTTTTAATCTGAAGTGTGTAAAATATTTTGTTCGTTTTGTTTTGTTTTGCAATTATGTTTTCTACGAATGTTTTTTGAGTACATGGTGTGTTATTTGTATTGGTA
>VMBQ01005811.1:26590-63206 GCA_007657795.1 Dreissena rostriformis
CATACATATACACATATACATACATATACATACATATACATAACAAAACAGATCTATTGCCCATTTCAAAAACATCTCTTTTGAAAAAAGAAAAAGAGCTTGACTTAACAACCATAATGTCAAATATATTATTTATATCAGCATTGTATACAAATCAATATATGAATTAACATTATTTACGCAAAGGAAAAATAATGTTTACACTATTTATCCGATTAGATTATTTAAATACAAATTTGTTTAAGTATGTTAATGTTAATGCTTTATGCTAACATTCATGTTGGTTACTGATATGGATATAGACTCTCCGTTATATCAGAAGTTCCCTTCAAAATGAAGAGGTATCTTCGGAGAAAAACGCTTTTATAAAAAGAGCAAAAACAGCATATAAGCCCATGAGAAAAAAATCTCTTTCGAAAAAAAGACGAAAGCATAAGAGATCGTTTCAAAGGCTATAGTTTATAATATATTGACCAATGCGTGTATTGTGTTTTATGTGAATGTACAACTATACATACGCTATGCATAAAAAAAAACACAAATGTTATGGTTGTAGAAAAAGTTTGTTGCAACGTAAATTTTACATAGATTTGCAAAGTACAACCACTTTTATTAGTTGTATACATAAATACGTGTATTATGCTGTATTACACTATTCGTAAGCCATTATAAAGATGACCTATAGATAATAAGATAATACATTTCTTGTTGCCAAAAAAAGGCATGTTGCTTAGAAAGGAAAAAACAATTAATTAGGCTACAATGTCTTTTTTATTAACGCATATGTGTATTGTATATATATATATCTATAAATTATACATTTCTCGTTGTTAAGAGATAACCTTTTAATTAGAAAGGAAACAAAACGGCAAAAAATATACTATGCATATAGCTGTTTTCATATGCAAGTAATCTTCCGATGAGTAAAAAGGTGCCTTGATATGACATTTAACAAAACTGCTGAAGTTATTAATTGTCGAATTAATATATATGTGTGTGAGTGATAAGACATGCCATTATCATATTAAAACAAAAAACAGACAAGAACACACAACGACGTTAGCCATAGCCTTGGCGTAACATTAGATCTATTATTATACCTGACCGCAGTGATGTCGTCATAACATATTTTCAATGAGTTTTGGTTTTATTGTACTAGCATTGCTAACAGTCTATTTAAAAAACTCTAGAAAATAATACCGCGTGCAATAATAATTTTTATTTGAATAATAATAATATATTCACAAATTAAATTTTGATTTTCTTATATTATCGACGATATAAAAAGTCATACATATCATGCAATTTAAATATAATAATATTCTGGAATTAAGTTTTGTCTTTCGTATATTATCGACGGTATAAAAGGTCATACATGGGGTATTTTACACTCAACTATTCTGACAGAGAACTAGAACAGTACGTGCGCATAGTGCCTGAGGCAAACAAAGTGTAACTCAAGCGAGACTGTTATTGATAGTGAAATACACTGTGGCAAAAAGAAAGAGTTTCAACGACACGTAGGGCCATTATGCTCTATGTGTTGAGCTGTTTGGCCATGGCAAACTTATCCAGTGTTCGAATTCTTCAAATTTAACAATGTCGGTTTTGTCCATGTGGTTCTTGTATATGATCTTCCCGTTTGAGTACCAAGCATCGCTTATTTCATCTGTCATCTTCTTTTTGACGCACATGAGAACATGAAGATTTAATTTTGTCAAGTCATCGTTTATGAATATGTCTTTTCCTTTCAGTTTCTTTCTGTTGGATAGAATGTCACTTTTGGTTTGCCGGCTTCTCAGTCGTACAATAATGTCCCTATTCTGGTTGTTCTTGTTGGGAAGTCGGTGTGCAATGTCGATATCTGCCATGGATATATTACAGATGTTGTTTTCACGAAGCGTTTTTATAACTTTCTCCGCAGATTCCCGTGATGTTTCTTTAAGGTTTGTATCTTCGATTCCTCGTAATTTTATATTGTTGGCGCGTGAGTATTGTTCACTTTCATTTTCGTATTTCTGCCTTTTTTCATCGACTTTCTTCAGTTCCTGAAGTACCTTTTCATGTTTGTCTTTCTGGCTTGTTAGTTCAGTGTCCAGAGTTTTTGTCTGAGCTTTGAGCTTTTCTAATTCCTGGTCTTTTTCGAAAAGCCTTCCTTCAAGGATTTCAACGCTTTTTATCACGGACTTTAAGAGATCTTCCTTAATTTCCATAAGGCATTCCTTTATTGCTCCTTGTAGAGACCCATCGTTTTTTACCAGGACGTTTTCAAGTTTTTTGTTAAATGTGTTCAGCTTTTCATCGAGTTTATCTAGCCTTGAATTGATTTTCTTCATTTGTGTGATTACATCACGATTATCTTCAAGAGAGTTCGCCATCTCACCACTCTTGTTATCACTTTGCTTTTGCTTTGATTTCTTTTTCTTCTGTTTCTCCACTTTTGGTGTTGTACTCACACTGCTATCTAGCTCACTTACACTGGACGCTTCTCTTTTTCGTTTCAACTCTTCATCTATAGGCGATTTTCTATTCATGATTGTTCGGAACCGTTTCTATTATGAACAGTATACATTTTGAAATTTTGAAAAAAGGCTTAGAGATTTTGTCATGTTTCACAGTGTTACGTATAATTTAACTTGTGTATTGCATATCATTGCATTAGAATAACTCTTACTTTGCATTCCCTTCCATTTATCCAACCTTTTACCACGTTAAAAATCACATATTTTAAAAAAAAATTACTACTCGAGAGTTTGTTTACTTCACGAACGGTTACACACCACCCCCAAGATTATTTAATCTTGAATCAAAGTCGTCATGTTGTTTACTCATTTCGTTTAACCTTTTTCGAAACATTATGTTCACGAATGTATTGTCTTTTTGTATCTCGTGAATTAGTTTCTGTGTATCGCTTAAGCCCGCTTTTGTCTCATTTTTGATGGTGTCTATTTTTGAACGTAAATTTCTTTCCGCACTGTTTAATCTTGAATCAAAGTCGTCATGTTGTTTTATAAGTTCGTTATATCAAGTTCAAAGCATTATGTTTTCGGATTTTCCTTTCTTAAACGCATTCATTAAACTGTCGTATTGTCTCAACATAACTCCACAATCACATGACACTTGCGGCGCTTTAGAATCTTCTATATTTTTGTGTCTAACAACCTGTCCCGAAGTTCCCGTTAACATGTAATAAAGTGTAGAAATGTCTTCCCTCCTATTTTCTCTTTTTGTTTTCAGATCCTTTCGTTGATTACGTAGTTCTTCTCTTAAGTGTTCAATGATATCATTTTGAATCCTGAATACGTCGTCTTCAAGTTTATCTAATATTTGCAGTATTCTTGATGACGATGTTTCACCCACAACACAGTTAGAAGAAACAGTTTCCAAACAAACTAAACACATCAGGTACAATAACATGTTGTTTTTCAGATGCAACATTGTATTTGTATAAACTGTTAGGGAAAAACGCAGAAGTGATATGGGTATAACTTCAGCGAAGCACAAGAAGCGCACGGTTTGAATTTATCCGACAGTCTATTACCTGCCACACATTTGCTATGAAACAGAGTAGCTTTGCTCGAGTGGATGTTATCTTTGTATTGTACAATCTGTTGCTTATCAATATACAATTCAAGATACGGAGTTTTAGTAATTCATGTTAACGTATAACTCGCTCCGTTTACTGCGAATAAGGCGAAAAATATTTTCTACCAGACAAAATGTAGAATGTGAAAGTGCGTATGAGACTCGCGTTGAGAAAAGTTGGTTTAATGCATTAGCGTAAAGTGTCGTCACAGATTAGAATGTGTAGTCTTTAAACAAACAATATCATAAAAGCGAAAAGTGTCGTCCCTGATTAGCCTGTATGGACTGCACAGGCTAATCTTGGACGACCCTTGACGCACATGTCCCCTTTTCTCAGAGCGCGATTCATATATTTCAAAGTAGCGTTTCGATGAAATGTCGACAAGAGCAACTGCGATACTAAGTTTGAAGCTCAAATGTGCACAAACTCTTCAATCTAACGACCAGGTTACCAGTTTTGACAAAACAATATTATCCTAAACCATCATCCGTTGTGCATTCTCGCAGCTCAGAAAATAACAAATTATGCTTTATAAAGCAACACAATTTGTTACTCTCCTTGTTCTACATGAATTACTATGTATCGATTTGATACCTTATGCACGGCAATAGATAACGAAAAGGCATTCGATATTTATTTCTTTTATTTCATAGAAACAACGTGTATCTGTTGAATTTTCGAAACAATTTACCATCAGTGTTTCGTTTCCTAACAACGTTGGAATGTACAATCATGAATCCTTTGAACAAATATGCCCTTTTTATTGAAACAAGGTTTAATCAAGTAAAAATACATTAAAGCGTATACATACGATCTTATTACTTAAATAAATATAATAAAAACAAGAATAAAGTTAATCCGAAAGCATTTGCAGAAAATGAACATAAGTATAGTATTAAAACGTACTTCGTATACACAGTGCATGTACACTGTTTGCAAATCCCCATTATTCTATGCAGATTTGTTCATATGTCACATATACACAATTCTTTTTCTGCACTTCGTATCGGTATCGACTTTTGTGTTATACATGTTTTTGAAATGAACAATATTTAATTGATAGTACTATAAAAAGATTGCAAAATAACATTTTGACATTGAAATCGTATATACTCGCTTTAATCCTGCTGCTCCTTGATCCAGTCTTGCTCATGGTAAAGTTGTTTAATTAAACGAAACTGTCTTAGTAAAATAGAATTATTAACCTATTTGAAATTAAACACGTCTTCAAAATGCTCGCATCTAGCGACACATTATAATTTAACGGTCGAATGATAGTTAAACAATATGACTTTTACAAAGCATTGATCTTTTAACCAAATTTCGAGAGGAGATAATACCCCTCAAGGCATACGTTTCTGCCAACCAAGTCTTTTTCCAAAAAAATTTAAAAAATTAGGATGCTACTGAATGCTCGTTGATTGAAATTATATCAGTAAGTAGGGTGTGTGGGGGTGGTGTTGAGGACAAGTCTCCTGTTTGAAAGGGTATGCGCTACAGAGCCAAAACACTGATTTGTACTGTAATTTGGTTTCAGCAAAACAAATTGTTCCGCGTTCGGGATTAGAATCCCTGACAATTCTCACCCATAGCCAACAACAACAGCCAACTTTGTAGTCATATCTTAGCCATACAGAACAGTATAAGGACATGGCACACTTAACCGTTGCGCTATAGTATCGCGTTGCTGGTTGGTACCATATTAGTTGCCGATGATTATCGTTTTGCTTGAGAGTGACAGTTGAAGAGATATGATCACAGAAAGGCGCTTAGACAATTGTCAGATTTTTCTGACATATTCCTCAACTCTGAAAAAAAACAACAGGCCTGACACGTTAAGGTAATTGATTCTTGTAAGCAGCAGTCAAGACATATCAACGAAACTAAACTGTTTGCTTTTTTAACGAACATCTTAAAAACACAAAACCCGAATACAGGCAACACTGGACAGCATCAAAGAATGTTCCCGGCAACCCCTACCCCACTCCTTCCCCACTGAAAAGGCCGCATTNGAGGCCAACACTAACGCGTAACTGTGATCAAAGACAGTATTTCTTCTTTCGCCCTATAACACATTGTTTGGCAGGCACATTTATAGAATGTCACGCCACGCAATATGCTAATTACCCGTTGCTGGTACATCAATTAATAATTATGCACGACTTTTTTGTCATATTCAAATGTCTATGTAATTTTCTTTACATGTTTGTAAAATCTATTATTAGAAACTAATGTCGATTTTGTTGCAATGTCGAATTTGACTGTTGGTTGTCGTGTGTCTGTCGGTGCGTTCTTTAGAATTGATCATATGATAACTAATAATTGAAGAAGCATGATTTACTTATAAATGGCAAATTAATAATTGTGCACGACTTTTTTGTCATATTCAAAGGTTTATGTATTTTTCTTAACATATTTGTAAAATCTATTATAAGAAACTAATGTCGATTTTGTTGCAGCACATTCAATTTAAGTTGAACTTTGTAAATACATTTTATTTAAAAAAATAAGCAAAAAGTCGAAACACAAATGATATAAAATTATGTAATTTTTACTGGTCTCTCAAGTTCCCCATGCCAGTTTTGTAATCGGCCCAACTGCGGCTGAAATCTACAGACCAGTCGATTCACCTCTGAATAACCATCGATCCCTTATTTTTTGAGTCCACATCACAAAAAACCTTTATACCATATGGGTACGGACTGGGATATATTATGTATTCACCATTCGACGCCACACCGTTACAACTGTGTGGCGTTTTACTTTGACTCCAAATGATATAATCACTTACGTTTTTCAAGACTTCAGTCGACGTTTTAAGATTGGCAACATCTGATTTTATCAGGGATATTTTCTGTAATGTATTTAAAGATGGATTTGTCAATGACTCTTTTGTTGCAGCACAGTCGATTTAAGTTGAACTTTGTAATTTTGAACATTTTATTTTTAAAAATAAGTAACATCGTTTGCGAAGGCGAAACACGAATGATATATGATTATACTCTTTTAAAATAATAAAGCCGTCGTTGCAGAATGCGCGCGTGTCTTTATGAATATCGTGCACTAGTTTCTGTGTAACGCTTAAATCTGATATCGTCTCATTTGGTGTCAATTTCTGAACGTTATTTTCTTTCCGCATTATTAAATCTTGAATCAAAGTCGTCATATTGTTTTCTCATTTCGTTAAGCCTTTTTCGAAGCATTATGTTCACGGATTGACTGTCTTTTTGTATCTCAGGAATTAGTTTCTGTGTAGCGCTAAAGCCTGATATTGTCTCATTTTTTACAGTGTCTATTTCTGAACGTAATTTCCTTTCCTCATTGTTTAATCTTGAATCAAAGTCGTCATGTTGTTTTCTAATTCTAAGTTCGTTATATGCTGTTCAAAGCATTATGTTTTTGGATTTTCCTTTCTTAAACGCATTCATTTAACTGTCATATTGCCTCAACATAACTCCACAATCACATGACCCTTGCGGCGCTTTAGAATCTTCTTTATTTTTGTGTCTAACAACCTGTCCCAAAGTTTCCGTTAACATGTAAGAAAGTGTAGAAATGTCTTCCCTCCTATTTTCTCTTTCTGTTCTCAGATCCTTTCGTTTATTACGTAGTTCTTCTCTTAAGTCTTCAATGATATTATTTTGAATCCTGAATACGTCGTCTTTAAGTTTATCTAATCTTTGCAGTATTCTTGATGAAGATGTTTCACCCACAACACAGTAAGAAGAAACAGTTTCAAAATAAACTAAACACATCAGGTACAATAACATGTTGTTTTTTAGATGCAACATTGTATTTGTATAAACTGTAAGGGAAAAACGCAGAAGTGATATTGGTATAACTTTTGCAAAGCACAAGAAGCGCACGGTTTGAATTTATCCGACAGTCTATTACCTGCCTCACATTTGCTATGAAACAGAGTAGCTTTGCTCGAGTGTTGGGTGTTATCTTTGTATTGCACAATATGTTGCTTATCAATATACAATTCAAGATAAGAAGTTTTAGAAATTTATGTTAACGTATAACTCGCTCCGTTTACTGCGAATACTGCGATACATATTTGTTACCAGACAAAAGGTAGAATGTGAAAGTGCGTTTGAGACGCGCGTTGATAAAAGTTGGTTTAATGCATGAGCGTAAAGTGTCGTCACAGATTAGCCTGTGTATTCTTTAACCAACATTATCATAAAAGCGGAAAGTGTCGTCCCTGATTAGCCTGTGTGGACTGCTAATCTTGGACGACACTTGACGCACATGTCCCATTTTCTTAGAGTGCGATTCATATAGTTTAAAGTATAGTTTCGATGAAATGTCGACTACAGCAACTGCGATACTGAGTTTGAAGCTCAAATGTGCACAAACTCTTCAATCTAACGACCAGGTTAGCAGTTTTGACAAAACAATATTATTCTTAACAATCATCCGTTGTGCATTCTCGCAGCTCAGAAAATAACAAATTATGCTTTATAAAGCAACACAATTTGTTGCTCTCCTTGTTCTACATCAATTACTATGTATCGATTTGATAACATATGCACGGCATTACATAACGAAAAGGCATTCGATATTTATTTCTTTCATTTCATAGAAACAACGTGTTTCTGTTCAATTTTCGAAACAATTTACCATCAGTGTTTCGTTTCCTAACAACGTTGGAATGTACAATAATGAATCCTTTGAACAAATATGCCCTTTTTATCGAAACAAGGTTTAATCAAGTAAATATACATTAAAGCGTATATATGCGATCTTATTACTTAAATAAATATAATAAAAACTAGAATAAAGTTAATCAGAAGCATTTGCAGAAAATGAACGAAAGTATAATATTAAAAAGTACTTCGTATACACAGTGCATGTACACTGTTTGCAAATCCCCATTATTCTATGCAGATTTGTTCATACGCCACATATACACAATTCTTTTTCTGCAATTCGTATCGGTATCGACTTTAAAGTTATACATGTTAATGGAATGAACAATATTTGATTGATAGTACTATAAAAAGATTGCGAAATTAACATTTTGACATTGAACTCGTATATACTCGCTTTAAGCCTGCTGCTCCTTCATCCAGTTTTGCTCATGGTGAAGTTGTTTAATTAAACGAAACTGTCTTAGTAAAATAGAATTATTAAGCTATTTGAAATTAAACACGTCTTCAAAATGCTCGCATCTAGCGACACATTATAATTTAACGGTCGAATGATAGTTTAACAATCTGACTTTTACAAAGCATTGATCTTTAAACCAAATTTCGAGAGGATATAATACCCCTCAAGGCATACGTTTCTGCCAACCAAAAAAACTTTTAAAATTAGGATGCTACTGAATGCTCATTGATTGAAATTATATCAGTAAGTAGGGTGTGTGTGGGTGGTGTGGAGGACAAGTCTCCTGTTTGAAAGGGTATGCGCTACAGAGCCAAAAACTTATTTGTACTGTAATTTGTTTTCAGCAAAACAAATTGTTCCGCGTTCGGGATTAGAATCCCTGACCATTCGCACCCCTAGCCAACAACAACAGCCACCTTTGTAGCCATATCTTAGCCATACAGAACAGTATAAGGACATGGCACACTTAACCGTTACGTTATAGTATCGCGTTGCTGGTTGGTACCATATTAGTTGCCGATGATTATCGTTTTGCTTAAGAGTGACAGTTAAAGAGATATGATCACAGAAAGGCGCTTAGACAATTGTCAGATTTTTCTGACATATTCCTCAACTCTGAAAACAAAACAGGCCAGACACGTTAAGGATATTGATTGTTTTAAGCAGCAGTCAAGACATATCAACGAAACTAAACTGTTTGCTTTTTTAACGAACATCTTGCAAACACAAAAACCGAATACAGGCAACACTGGACAGCATCAACGAATGTCCCCGGCAACCCCTACCCCACTCCTTCCCCACTGAAAAGGCCGCATTGAAATCAGTAAAATGATAACAGTTCGGAAACGTTGAATTAGTAATTATTAAGCATGCAAATAACTGATGATGCGGTTGAAAAAAATCATTGAAACTAGTTTAGGAAAATACATCTTAAATTTACAAAGTTCCTAAAGAATCTTCAGAAGTCTAACTCCAGATAATGACCGATCAGAGAAATTGTGGCTTCACTATTCGCTTTTTATATTATAGGCACATAATGTGAAATGAAAATGTTTAGTTTTGCAGCAAGCAATAAATATTGATGCTGACTTAAAAATAACACAGAAATGTCGACTCACAGATGTTTATTGAGTGTTGCTGCTAAGCAGTCGGCTTAAATGGGTGAGTTAGAGAGATGCGATTTGAATGTTGACAAGCTATGTATTCATTATTTAAGGTCAAAGACAAATCAAGATATAAACACAGAAAACGGTATAAATTATAAAAAAACGATGGATATTATGTCGTATAACCTTCCCTTTCCCAGACCCCACTTTATGAACCCAGGGCACTAGATGGCTGGTTATGATTGATACATATGTGTGGATCAAAGTTCTACATGATCCGGGCAGAAATAAACAACTTGCAAAATGCCCGTTCATATAAATAATACATATACAGTGCATGAAACGCACTGGATAGCTCTTTTTGAAAGATTGAGGAACAAACACTTTTCTTTTCAATTTTTACTCACAAACTCAGTGATGTCACAATGCAAACGTTCTTTCTATAGCAAAAACACATGAATACACACAAGATTCGACTAATTCTTAATTACAGAACAAAGCTTTTGAGTAAATGACACGATGAAGATTTTCAGAAAAGAAAACAAATGCTAATCAGGCTCATAAGATCCACTATTGCCATATTCTGGTAAATGCTTGACCCTGAAAGCTATGTTTTTCGCAACCGTTATCAAGATATTATTATAACGAATATTCTGAGCAAGTTTTAATAAGTTTGGGCGAATGGTGTGCCTTAAAGAGTGTTAACAAGGTTCCACTATGTAGCCATATAAAAAAAACTACCGCGCCCCAACCCTGGTTGCATTTTTTAACGAAGCGGAGCTTCTTTCAAACTCGGCCCAAATAGTATACACAAAATGTTCTTAGCATGCTTCTTGAGGGTAAGGCAAAACCATTCGACTTCTAGAGTGTTCGCAAAGTTGTACTATAGCCATTTATGGAAAACTGATCCGCTCCGCTGGCGGATATGTTTTTCAACGGGACGTTAACTTAAACAGAAATCGGCCAATATATCATTAGATCAAATGTTCATAGTAAGTGTTATGACGATTGGACTAAAGCTGAGAGTGTGAAAAGGGTTTCAGTATTGCCATATAAGAAAAACTTCAACTCCCCCCCCCCTGCTGTCGGTCATGCTTTTCAAGAGACAAGACATTGTTTAACTAGGCTCAGATATCATTAGAACAAGTGTTCTCTAGAAGTTTCATGACGATTGGACCACAAATAAGACTTTTTACCCTACCCATATGAGGAAAACTGCCTGCCCCTGGCGGCGATGTTTTTCAAAATCAAGAATCATCTTCACTCTTGTCTGAGATATCATTTGAACGTATGGTCTGATCAAGTTTCATTTAGATTGGACTAAGCATGTGACTTGGAGAGTCTTATTAAAGTTTCACCACAGTCATATAAGGCAAACTGCCTCAACCCCTGGCTGAGAGGTTTTCTAAAAAAACGCAACAATTGTTTAACTTCGATGAGGCATCATCAAAGCAGATGTTCCGACCGACTTTTACAAAGATTGGACAAAACGGTGATTTATAGAGTGCTAACAATGTTTTAATTTAACCATATTAGGAAAACTTCCCCGCAACCTGGCCGTCTTATTTAATTTAAATGGACACTTGATATCACTTGAACTAATGTTATGATCAGTTTTTGAAGATTGGACCAATAATGAGACTTCCAGAGTGTTAACAACTTTTTCTAAACTTTGACATTGTCGCCTAGTTTTTGACCTGAAACAACCTATGTCCGAACTCGGTCGAAATCTAATTAAGAAAAAATGTCCGATCAAGTGTAATGAAGATTGCAGAGTAAACGTGGCGTGTTAACAAGTTTTCACTTTAAACATTTAAAGTAAACTTCCCCGATAGTGGGTTTGTTTTTAGTAAGTACTCGTTTCGTTTATTATGTTTAATTTATTTCAGATGTACAAGTCCTTGTAGCGCGCATTTTCAGGGCTCACGCAGATTAAGACTCGATTTGAAATGTTGTATTGAATGGGAATTTAAGATCTTTCCCAAGAAAACAGTAGGTGTACTATTTCGCGACCAAATTCGGCACACTTTGGACTTCAATTATGGCGGCGCAACATTATTTTTGGAAAGGTGGTGAAACAGTCAAAATGCACTCACCACTTTAAATATTTGGCTGAACAATGCAAAAGGGACATAAATTTAATGAAAATGTTGAGAGGTACAGGTTTTGGAGAAGATAAAAATAACCTACTTGACACCTTCTACAAGTCCCTTATATTTTCAAAGGTAGAGTTTGGAGCACTAATCTATTCGTGTGCATCGCCAAAGGCCATTTAAATGGTTGATACACTCCAATACAAAGTCCGTGGAATTGCTCTGAGGAACCTGAACTGCAAACAGGGTGTTATATTAATGCTCATATTGTATAATTTTAAAGTAACATGTCATATTATACATACGTATTTAATGGTAGTTACCGCCAATACAACACTGTATTTACACTATCGCACCCTCTGCATGTGTCATACCCTGGGAATGTATATTACATTCTAAAAATGATTTGGTTTATATTTGCCATTGGTTAATGGCTGAAGTCCATGCTACCCTATATTAAAATACTGTGCACTCCCTCTGATCCAGGGAATACAACCCAAACACAATTCCCATGTATTCCCTTATTACCTTTCCTCTTTCATCAAATAGTATTTTTTTTCCTCTCACGTTGGCTGACCATTACTCCAACCTTCACTTCCAACAATAATATCATTTCCCTCCCAGGTTCTCCCCTGGTTTTAAATGTTTATATGCAAACACTAGAAATAATTAATAATCATAAAAGTGTCATATAAACAATCGTTAATTTATCTTCTTATATTTGTGATATTACAAATAATCCCATGAAATTAACTAGTTCCCTGCGTACAAACCAGTCATCTGACCAAATTTAAACTTAAAACCATATCATTTCTCCTATGAGTGGTGTTGCTAAATGTAATAATTACCTTGTTACAATGTAATATTTGTCTCTTATTTTATTTGTATCTGTATTTTAATCTATTTTAAAACAATGTTTAAATGTGGCCCTACTCAGGAATCCGTTTGAAGTTACTTACGTAATATATTCAAATTATATACTTATATATGTTGTCTAAATAACCGCTCTGGGAGGGGCCCGTAGTATTAAAAAAGCCCAATAACTCTTTACGGTAACACGAGTTTTCTAAGATTTGTCATGGTGATCTAGTTTTTAAACACGTGACCGAAATTCTATCTCTACATACTGTCCATTTTTTTGGCAAATTTTCATAAAAATTGTATGAAAAGTGTGGCTTCTAGATGTGTTACCTATGCTGATCTAGCATTTGACGATACGCATCCAACATTGCACACCGCACGCCGACGGGCTCTCGACATAGGATGATCACAGTAGCTCGATTTGAGCACTTGAGAGAGAAACAAATTATATTAAAGGATTATAAGGAAGTAAAATAAAATGAAAAAATATAAATAAACAAGTAAGTTAAATAAAAATGATGCCTCCCCCAACACAAAAGTGTCAATTGTCATTCTATGTAGTCAAGTGTCTTTTGTACCCACTAGAAATATATCTATAAATATTTGTGTCGTTCTCATAAATGTCAATATTGTGTATGTGTTGTCCTATATAAAGGTTTATTTACTTCAAACTTAAATGTTGCTTTTTTATAATCTAAATGGAGTAAATGCCGAAACAATGACCCCTGGATTACCTGATTGCTATGATTATGATGCGTGATACATATGATATATGTTGAGTACGTAATTGTCACGTGTCTTTTTTAAATTAGGACCAACATATAAACACTCTGTTCACAGAGTGGTCGTATGTTCAAACAAGATAACGATCTCATAAATAATAAAACAATGTTGGGCGGCAATACGTCGACGGCTTCAAAGTCTTACTGAACCTCGTTTGTGATTTATCGTTGCGATAATCTTCACCTTGGGAATGTGTCAGTCTACTGTCTGTTTTATGTTATAATGCAAACTTTATAAAGATAATATGTTTCCGTTCTATCGATGCGTAATTTATCAGGTAAAGCTTCGAATCGGCGAGGACTGAAATACGTATAAAAGTGTTTAAAATATTATACTGCGTTGTCGATATATACAAGGATTCTTCCGCAGATACATAGTTTGATACAATAGCATACTAAGCTTTTTGAAAGTGTTCCCGGTAAAAACTTAAAGTAATAAAAAGTATTTAGAAAACATCTAATCAGAGATAAAAAAATAACAGGCCATCAAATAGGCATTAAAAACTCGTTAGTTAAGCTAGAGTTGAATACATTGCTTTTTTCAAATCAGATACTGTTGCAGTAGACATTTTTTTATCATAGTTGTAAATTAACGAAAATAGATTACTAATTATCATTTCTCAGAAAATGAATAATGTAATTGTTTCATATATATAAACCTATAAGAACTATAGTTTTGGGTTTCATGAAATATCATGAAATTAGACTGTGTTCAAACAGTTACAATAAAATGTATTTTTATTTCAAAGTTTCACTAAGCAGCATACGCGTTTGTCGGAAAACGAACGCACTTAAGAATCGAACAATATGAACAGTTGAGCATTTGGCAATAGAACACGACTGGGCAGTAAGATGATTTGACGAATATTATAATGTGGGGTAGAAAAATAATTTGATTATTGGCCACATTGTTCAGTTCGGCAGTAATATTTTTAGAATATTTAACCACATTGAACAGTTGTGCAGAATGCATATTTGAACATTTAACCAAAGTGCACAGACAGTCAGTATTATGATTTGACAATTTAACCAGGTTATACAGTTGGGTAGACGGACAGTTTGAGCATTTGACAGTTGAATCAATTAAATAAATGACCAGTGTTCAGTAGGGCAGTAGGATTAATTGAAAATGTTGCCACATTGTAGAGTTTGGAAATTTAAATATGTTAATTATTTGTTCTGTTTGAAAAAAGGATTATTGAACATTTGGCCACATTGTGCAAGTGAACAGTTGGTCTTTCAGATGATATGCACTTCCGACAACACTGGCTTGTTGGTCAGTCGGCTGACAAGAGTAGAGAGTTGGTCTGTCACAGATGACTGTAGGGGACTGCTAGGCATTTGGGTGATTTTAACATTTGTCTAAAGAGGACAGTTTAGAAGACGGATGATTTTAACATTTGTTCGCCGTGGACAGTATGTTAGTCGAATGATTTTAAAAGTTGACCCCACAGTGATAAATTTAGTAGACGGATGAATTTAACATTTAACTATATTGAACAGTCGTATGATTGGAACATTTGACCACAGTAGAAGATTGGGCACTACGTTTGACCGTCGTTGACAGTCAGTCTGAGCATTTGACCACAGTGGACAGTTTAGAATATTTTGAACATTTGACTGCAGTGGAACTTCGGAATTTTATAATTTTTGACATCAGGGAATAGTTGGACAGAAGGCTGTTTGAACATTTAACCGGAATGGAAAGTTGGGCAGTCGAATGATTTGAGCATTTTAACTCTCTTGAGAGTTTGATGACTTGAATATTTGACCACAGTGGATTGTTGGAAAGTCGGATCATTTAAACATTCGAACACAGTAGAGAGTTGGGAATTCGGTTAGTTAAATTGGTCGCTTACGTTTCGAACATCCTTGCAGATTCCGTGTTAAACATCATTCTTGGAAATAATAATACAGAATCAACGAGACTTGAAAATACATTCGCGTTGATAAATATATCAGTAAACAATGGTAAAAGTGTTATTTCAGTAACAAAATAATACAGATATAAGATAATTGTTCAATCGGACAATGCGATTAAGATTTTAAAAAGCAAAGAGCTAACATGATAAACAAGGATTCATAAGTCTGGCTATAAAATAGGTAGCTGAATATGAGCGCAAATCAGCAATCTTTGACGTTACATCATGTCGGCTATTGGATGACGCGACATTGTGTTGCTATCTTGGATGACGTCACAGGGTGGTCGACCGTCTTTGGTGACGTCTCATCCGGAGGGCAATCTAAGTTTAAGTCACATTATATCGGTCGTCTTTTATGACCTAAGATCCGGATATCCATAACGTCTTGGATGACTTAATGGTGGCTGTTTTGTAAATGGTCAGATCCGAGTTACCATTTTGGATGAAATCATTATGACGTTAAATCCGGATCGCCATTTTGGATAAAGTAACTTCCTGACGATCATTATTGATAAAATCACAATTGTTTGACCATTTTGGATGACTTAATACACTGTGAGCTATCTTTGATATAGTCAAACCAGGGTCACCATTCGTAAAATCCTTTCGGCAGACTTGGATTGAGTCCTATCCTCTTTGCCTCTTGAATGACGTCACATCCGATTGGCCGTCTTGCATGTACTCGCATCTGAACTTAAATGACTTCTCATGCGGATGGCAATCCCGGATGACGTTTTATCCTGACGGCCATCTTGAATGATTCAACATCCATGTCTCAAACATGGCTGACGTAAATTCCGTGTATCCATTAAGCAATAGCGTCAAACTCCGGTCGATATATTTGATGACGCCACGTCCGNTGACAGTCAGTCTGAGCATTTGACCACAGTGGACAGTTTAGTTGTCAGATATTTTGAAAATTTGACTGCAGTGGAACTTCGGAATTTTATAATTTTTTACATCAGGGAATAGTTGGACAGAAGGCTGTTTGAAAATTTAACCGGAGTGGAAAGTTGGGCAGTCGAATGATTTGAGCATTTTAACTCTCTTGAAAGTTTGATGATTTGAATATTTGACCACATTAGATAGTTTGAAAGTCGGATCATTTAAACATTCAAACACAGTAGAGAGTTGGGAATTCGGATGATTTGAACATGTTATTTTTTGGGTATTTAACATTTGACCAAAGTTTACAGTTGGGCTGTCTGATGAGTTGAACATTTGACCAAGAAGAAAGATTTGGAAGTTTTGGATATTTTACCACAATTGAAATTTGAGGATGCGGATGATTTAAAAATTTGACAACATTGGATAGTCGCAAAATCGGATTATTTACACATTTGACTGTTTTGGAAATGGTCAGATCCGAGTTACCATTTTGGATGAGATCATTATGACGTTAAATCCGGATCGCCATTATGGATAAAGTTACTTCCTGGCGATCATTATTGATAAAATCACATTTGTTTGGCCATTTGGGATGACTTAATACACTGTGAGCTGTCTTGGATAAAGTCAAACCAGGGTCACCATTACGTAAAATCCGTTCGGCAGACTTGGATGGCGTCCTATCCTCTTTGCCTCTTGAATGACGTCACATCCGAGTGGCCGTCTTGCATGTAGTCGCATCTGACTTGCCAACTTAAATGACTTCTCATGCGGATGGCAATCCCGGATGACGTTTTATCCTGACGGCCATTTTGAATGATTCAACATCCATGTCTCAAACATGGATGACGTAAATTCCGTGTATCCATTTAGCAATAGCGTCAAACTCCGGTCGATATATTTGATGACGCCACATCCGGATCGCATCTTTGATAATACTTGATATGAAAAATAATATATTCAAATGTTGTTAAGTTGTTTAATGTATGTGCTTATAAAAATAATACATACCCTTGGTTGTATTGTGTGACTTAGACTTAATGTCTTAAAGTTGATCGTGCATAATATGTACGTGTTCACAGATTTGGACATTTTTTTAAAAGTGTAATTCGATGCTTTCATGCGACTTGTTCACTGATATACGTATTTTTGAAAATTTTAATAAAAGGAATTTATTTGAAAAGCGGTCATATATGAAATAGTTTAAATATTTATACTACAAAGTAAAACGATACAATAAATTGTGCCTGTCATGGAGTTGGAACCCGATACCTCCAGAAGCAAAAGCTAATGTGCTTCCACAACACGACGCAAGCTTTTGAACTGGATGGTAGTTACGTTTTTGCTGAATTATGGATGAGCGTTCAAACGCTCTATTATTTTTCCAATATCAATTGATGATTATCAATAAATGAACATTTCATTTTTTTTTTTTTTCATAGTCTGAAGTATTATTTTGCTTGNATCTCCAATTTTTACAGCTTTCTTTTCCTTATTTAACAAAGTTCTCTCCCCTTTTTACAGATTTCTCTCCCCTTTTATACATATTTCTCTCCCCTATTTTACTTATTACCCCCCTTATTTTACAGAGTTCTCTCCTGTCATAAGCGCTTTGATATTGTCATAAGCGCTGGGTTATTGTCATAAGCGCTGTGTTATTATCATAAGCGCTGTGTTATTGTCCAAAGCGCTGTGTTATTATCATAAGCGCTGTGTTATTGTCATAAGCGCTCTGATATTGTCATTAGCACCGTGATATTGTTATAAGCGCTGTGATATTGTCATAAGCGATGTGATATTGTTTTTAGCACCGTGATAGTGTCATCAGCGCTCTGATATTGTCATTAGCGCTCTGATATTGTCATTAGCGCCGTGATAGTGTCATTAGCGCTGATATATTGTCATTCCCGCTGTTATATTGTCATTAGTGCCGTGATAATGTCATTAGCAATGTGATAGTGTCATTTGCGATGTGATATTGTCATTTGCGACGTGATATTGTCAATAGCGACGTTATAGTGTCATTTGTGCTGTGATATTGTCATTAGAGCTGTAATATTGTCATTAGCGCTGTGATATATTATTGTCATTAGCGCCGTGATAGTGTCATTAGCGTTTTAATATTGTCATTAGCGCTGTAATATTGTCATTAGCGCCGTGATAGTGTAATTAGCGCTGTAATTTTGGCATTAGCGTTGTGATATTGTTATTAGCGCCGTGATAGTGTCATCAGCGCTGTATTATTGTCATTATCGCTGTGATATTGTCACTAGCGCTGTAATATTGTCATTAGCTCTGTAATATTGTCATTAGCGCCGTGATAGTGTCATTAGCGCTGTGATATTGATCTAATATTGCCATTAGCCTGGTAATAGTGTCATTAGCAATGTTATACTGTCATTAGCGCTGTGATATTGTCATAAGCGCCGTGCTATTGTCATTAGCGCTGTAATATTGTCATTAGCGCTGTGATATTGTCATTAGCGCCGTGATATTGTCATTAGCATCGTAAAAGTGTCATTAGCATTGTGATAGTTTCATTAGCGCAGTGATATTGTTTTTAGCGCCGTGATAGTGTCATTTGCGCTATGATATTGTCATTAGCGCTGTAATATTGTCATTAGCGATGTGATATTGTCATTAGCGCTGTGATATTGTCATTAGCGATGTGATATTGGCATTAGCGCTCTAATTGTTTCATTAGCGCCGTGATATTTTTATTAGTGCTGTGATATTGTAATTAACGCTCGAATATGTTTATTTGCGCTGTGTTTGTGTCATTAGCGCTGTGAGATAGTCATTAGCGCCGTGATTTTTTCATTAGCGCTGTGATATTGTCATTAGCGCTATGATATTTTTATAAGCGCTGTAATATTTTCATAAGCGCTGTGATATTGTCATACGCGATGTGATATTGTCATTAGCGACGAGATAGTGTCATTAGCGCTGCGATATTGTCATTAGCGCTGTAATATTTTCATTAGCGCAGTGATATTGTCCTTAGCGCTGTTATATTGTCATGAGCGCTGTGATATTGGTATTAGCGATGTGGTATTGTCATAAGCGCTGTAATAATGTCATAAGCGCTGTAATATTGTCATTAGCGCTGTGATATTGTCCTTAGCGATGTGATATTGTCATTAGCGATGTGATATTGTCATTAGCGATGTTATATTGTCATTAGCGCCGTGATAGTGGCATTAGCGATGTGATATTGTCATTAGCGATGTAATATTGTCATTGGCGCTGTAATATTTTCATTAGCGTCGGATATTGTCATAAGCGCTGTAATATTTATTATAGTGTCATTAGCGCTGTAATAGTGTCATTAGCGCTGTGATAGTGCCATAAGCGCTGTGATATTGTCATTAGCGATGTGATATTGTCATAAGCGCCGTGATAGTGTCATTAGCGCTTTCATATTGTCATTTGCGCTTTGCTATTGTCCTAAGCTCTTTGCTATTGTAATAAGTGCTTTGCTATTGTCATAAGCGCGTTGCTATTGTCCTAAGCGCTTTGATATTGTCATTTGCAAGTTGCGATTGTCATGTGCGCTTTTATATTGTCATCAGCGCTCTGCTATTGGCATTATCTCTTAAATAGTGATATTTGCGCTTTGCAATTGTCATTCGCGCTTGACTGTTGTCTTTTGCGCTTTGCTATTGTCATTAGCCCTTTGATATTGTAATTTGCGCTTTGCAATTGTCAATTGCTCTTTGATATTGTCATTGGCGCTTTGATATTGTCATTGGCGCTTTGATATTGTCATTGGCGCTTTGATATTGTCATTTGCGCTTTGCTATTGTCATTAGTGTTTTGCTATTGTCATAAGCGCTTTGATATTCACAAAAGCGTTTTGCGATTGGCATTTGTGCTTTGCTATTGTCATTTGCTGTTTGATATTGTCATAAGCGCTTTGCTATAGAAGAGAGAACTCTGTAAAATAGAGGAGTGAACTCTGTAAAGTAGTACATATAAGTCTGTAAAATATAGTTGAGAACTTTGCAAAAAAATAGGAGAGAACTCTGTAAAATAGCAGAGAGCGCTCTGTAAAATAGGGGAGATAACTCTGTAATGTACAGGAGAGAACTCTGTACAATAGGAGATATAACTCTGTAAAATAGAGGAGAGAACTCTGTAGAATAGATGACATGCATATGTTAAGTAGAGGAGAGAAATCTGTTAATTTTTGAGGAGAGAAATCTGTAAAATAGAAGAGAGTAATCTGTAAAATAGAAGAGAGAACTCTGTAAAATAGAGGAGTGAACACTGTAAAATAGAGGAGAGATCTATGAAAAGTAAAAGAGAGAAATTTGTAAAATAGGGGAGAGAAATCTGTTAAGAAGAAGAGATAAATTCGTAAAAAAGAGAAGAGAACTCTGTAAATTTTGATATAACGCTCTTAAGTAGAGGTGAGAACTTTGTAAAATAGAGGAGAGAACTCTGTAAAATAGAAGAGAGAGCTCTATAAAATAGGGGAGATAACTCTTTAAAATAGAGGAGAGAACTAAGTAAAATAGAGGAGATAACTATGTAAAATAGAGGAGAGAACTCTGTAAAATAGAGGAGATAAATCTGTAAAATAGAAGAGAGAACTAAGTAAAATAGAACAGAAAACTCTGTAAAATAGGGGAGAGAACTCTGTAAAATAGAGGAGATAAATCTTTAAAATTGGGAACTCTGTAAAATAGAGGAGAAAACTATATTAAGTAGAGAAGATAAATCTGTACAGTAGAGGAGAGAAATATGTTAAATAGAGACCCCTGTAAAAAGAGGAGAGAACTCTGTAAATTAGAGGAGATAACTATGTAAAATAGTGGAGAGAACTCTGTAATATAAGGGATATAACTCTGTAAAAAAGGGAAGAACTCTCTGTAAAATAGAGGAAAAACTCTATAAAGTACAGGAGAGAAATCCGTAAAATAGAGGAGAGAAATCTGTAAAATAGAGGAAAGAACTCTGTAAAATTGAGGAGAGAACTCTGTAAAATAGAGGAGAGAACTATGTAAAATAGAGGAAAGAACTCTGTGGCATTGGTGAGAGAACTCTGTAAAAAAGAAGAGATAACTCTGTAAAATAGAGGAGAGAACTCTGTAAAATAGGGTTGATAACTCTGTGAAATAGAGAACATAATTCTGTAAAATAGAGGAGATAAAACTGTCAGTAGAGGAGAGAAATCAGTATAATAGGGGAGAGAACTATGCAAAGAAGAGGAGAGAACTTTGTAAAATAGGAGAGATAACTCTGTAAAATAGGGGAGAGAACTCTGTAAAATAATGAAGACAAATCTTTTAAATAGGGCAAAAGAATTCAAAGGGTATATAAATATATAAAAAAAGGGGAGAGAACTATGTAGAATAAGGGAGAGAACAGTGTCGAATAGGGAAGAGAACTCTGCAAAATATTGGAGAAAACTCTGTTAACGAGGGGAGATAACTGTGTCAAATAGGAGAAAGAACTCTGTAAAATAGGATAGATAACTATGTAAAAAGGGGAGAGAACTCTGTAAAAAAGGAAGACAACTCTTTTAAATAGGGACAAAGATGCCTTTGTCATTAGCGCTTTGCTATTGTAATAAGCGCTTTGCTATTGTCATTATTGCTTTGCTATTGTAATAAGCGCGTTGCTATTGTTATAAGCGCTTTGCTATCGTCATAAGCGCGTTTCGATTGTATTTAGCGCTTTGCTATTGTCATTACCGCTTTGCTATTGTAAAAAGCGATTTCCTATTGTCATTAGCGCTTTGGGTGTGTCATTAGCGCTTTGCTATTGTTATAAGCGCTTTGCTATTGTCATTAGCTCTTTGCTATTGTCATTAGCGCTTTGCTAGTGTAATAAGCGAGTTCCTATTGGTATAAGCGATTTGCTATTGTCATAAGCGCTTTGGTATTGTCATTTGCGCTTTGATATTGTAACAAGCGCTTTGCTATTGTCATAAGCGCTTTGCTTTTGTCATGAGCACTTTGCTATTGTCATTAGCGCTTTGCTATTGTAACAAGCGCTTTAATATTGTCATTAGAGCTTTGCTATTGTCATGTGCGCTTTGGTATTGTAATTAGCGCTTTGCTATTGTCATAAGCGCTTTGCTATTGTCATAAGCGCTTTGCTATTGTCATAAGCGTTTTGCAATTGTGATTAGCTTTTGATATTGTCATAATCGCGTTGCTATTGTCATTTGCGCTTTGGTATTGTAATAAGCGCTTTGCTATTGTCATAAGCGCTTTGCTATTGTCATAAGCATTTTGTAATTGCCATTAGCGTTTTGATATTGTCATAATCGCGTTGCCATTGTCATTTGCGCTTTGCTATTGTCATTCGCGATATGCTATTGTCCTTAGCGCTTTGCTATTGTAATTTGCGCTTAGCTATTGTCATAAGCGCTTTGCCATTGTCAATTTCGCTTTGCTATTGACATACTCGCTTTATATTGTCATAAGCGCGTTGCTATTGTAATAAGCGCTTTGCTATTGTCATTAGCCCTTTGCTATTGTCATTATCGCTTTGCTATTGCAATAAGCGCTCTGCTTTTGCCATAACCGCTTTGCCTTTTGTCATACGCGCGTTGCTATTGTCATAAGCGCTTTGCTATTGTCATAAGCCCATTGAGATTGTAATGTGCGTTTTGCTATTGTCATTTGCGCTTTGCTAGTGTCATTAGCGCCTTGCTATTGTAATAAGAGCTTTGCTATTGTCATAAGCCCATTGCGATTGAAATGTGCGTTTTGCTATTGTCATTTGCGCTTTGGTATTGTGATAAACGCTTTGCTTTTGTAATAAGCGCTTTACTATTGTTATAAGCGCTTTGGTATTGTCATTTGCGCTTTGCTATTTTAATAAGCGCTTTGCTATTGTCATAAGCGCTTTGCTATTGGCATAAGCGTATGCTATTGTCATAAGCGTATGCTATTGTCATTAGCGCTCTGCTTTTGTCATTAGCGCTTTCCTTTTGTCATACTCGCTTGCTATTGTCATAAACGCGTTGCTATTGCAATAAGCGCTTTGCTATTGTCATAAGCGCTTTGCTTTTGTCATTATCGCTTTGCTATTGCAATAAGCGCTTTGCTATTGTCATAAGCGCTTTGCTTTTGTCATACGCGCGTTGCTATTGTCATACGCGCTTTACTATTATCATTATCGTTTTGCTATTGTAAAAAACTATTTGCTTCTGTCATAAGCGCTTTGCTATTGTCATACGCGCTTTACTATTATCATTATCGCTTTGCTATTGTAAAAAACTATTTGCTTCTCTCATAAGCGCTTTGCTATTGTCATTAGCGCTTTTGTATTGCAATAAACGCTTTGCTATTATCATAAGCCCATTGCGATATTTATGTACGCTTTGCTATTGTCATTTGCGCTTTGCTATTGTAATAAACGCTTTGCGATTGTAATAAGCGCTTTACTGTTGTTATAAGCGCTTTGGTATTGTCATTTGCGCTTTGCTATTGTAATAAGCGCTTTTTGCTATTGTCATAAGCGCTTTGGTATCGCCATAAGCGCTTTGCTTTTGTCATACGCGCGTTGCTATTGTCATACGCGCTTTATAATTGTCATTATCGCTTTGCTATTGTAAAAAACTATTTGCTTCTGTTATAAGCGCTTTGCTATTGTCATTAGCGCTTTTTTATTGTAATAAGCGCTTTGCTATTGTCATAAGCCAATTGCGATTGTAATGTGCGCTTTGCTACTGTCATTTGCGCTTTGCTAATGTCATAAACGCTTTGATATTGTAATAAACGCTTTAAGTTTGTTATAAGCGCTTTGGTATTGTCATTTGCGCTTTGCTATTGTAATAATCGCTTTTTGCTATTGTCATAAGCGCTTTGCTATTGTCATAAGCGCTTTCCCATTGTTATAAGCGCTTTTTATTGTCATAAGCGCGCTGCTATTGTAAAAAGCGCTTTGCTATTGTCATTGAGCGTTTTGTTTTGCACTAAGCGCTTTGTTATTGTCATAAGCGCTTTGCTATCGTAAACAGATATTTGCTATTATCCTAAGCGCTTTGCTATTGTCATTAGAGCTTTGCTATTGTAATAAGCGCTTTGTAATTGTCATTAGCCTATTGCTATCGTAATAAACGCTTTGCTATTGTTATAAGCGCTTGCTATTGTCATAAGCGAGCTGCTATTGTAATAAGCGCATTGCTATTGTCATACGCGCTTTGCTGTTTTCATTAGCGCCTTGCTATTGTCACAAGCGCTTTGCTTTGCAATAAGCGCTTTGTAATTGTCATCAGCGCTTTGCTATTGTCATTAGCGCATTGCTATTGTAATAAGCGCTTAACTAGTGTTATAAGCGCCTTGCAATTGTCATAAGCGCTTTGCTATTGTTATAAGCGCTTTGCTATTGTCATAAAAGCTTTGCTATTGTAATAAGCACTTTACTATTGTCATTAACGTTTTGCTATTGTAATAAGCGCTTTACTATTGTTATAAACGCTTTGCTATTGTCATAAGCGCATTGCGATTGTAATGTACGCTTTTCCATTGTCATTTGCGCTTTGCTATTGTAATAAACGCTTTGCTATTGTAATAAGCGCTTTACTATTGTTATAAGCGCTTTGGTATTGTCATAAGCGCTTTGCTTTTGTCATTAGCGCTTTGCTATTGGTATTAGCGCATTGCTATTGTCATTAGCGCTGTGCTATTGTCATTAGCTCTTTGCTATTGTAGTAAGCGCTTTTCTATTGTCATAAGCGCTTTGCTATTGTCATTAGCTCTTTGCTATTGTACAGAACAGAACAGAACAGAACATTTTATTTAAGACTTGTACAAGTACATCGTCTTCGATACATATACATATATAATACATAAAACAACATGACATAGCATTAAGTGAAAGGGTTATACAAACTTATTAGTTAAACAATACATAATCGAGAATTTATTCGGAGATATACTGTGTTTCAGTTATTAACAAAATTTTGTGCATTTCTGTAGTTTAGAGCGTCCTTAACAAACTTACAAAGATAATATATATCGGTCTTATTACATGAAGTCAAAAGTTGTGTAAATTTAAATACAGAAGGTTTAACATAGTAATATTGTTTAATATATTTCTTTCTTATTACAGTATAACACTTGCATACAATGACAAAATGGTACTCGTCCTCAATATCGCTAGAATTGCAAAAGGTACAATATCTTTCTTCTCTAGGAATTTGTCTATAACGACCTATTTGTATATTTAGAGGAAGTCCGTTTAATCTTAGCTTGCTCATAAATGAACGGTTACTTTTGGACAAAATATCTAGATAGGGTTCATAGTAATGTGATTGTTTACTTATTGTAGTAAGCGCTTTTCTATTGTCATAAGCGCTTTGCTATTGTCATTAGCACTTTGCTATTGTAATAAGCGCTTTGGTATTGTCGTAAGCGCTTTGCTTTTTTTATTTTCGCTTTGCTATTGCAATCAACGCTTTGTTATTGTCATAAGCGCTATACTATTGTCATTTGCGCTTTGCTATTGTAATAAGCGCTTTGCTATTGTCATTTGCGCTTTGCTATTGTCATTTGCGTTTTGCTATTGTCATAAGCGCGTTGCCATTGTCATTTGCGCATTGCTATTGGCATTTGCGCTTTGCTATTGTCCGAAGCTCTTTGCTATTTTAATAAGTGATTTGCTATTGTCATAAGCGCGTTGCCATAGTCATTTGCACTTTGCTAATGTCATTTGCGCTTTGCTATTGTCCTAATTGCTTTTCTATTGTTATAAGTGCTTTGCTATTGTCATAAGCGCTTGCTATTGTCATAAGCGCGCTGCTATTGTAATAAGCGCTTTGCTATTGTCTTAAGCGTTTTGATTTGCACTAAGCGCTTTGTTATTGTCATAAGCGCTTTGCTATTGTAAAAAAAAAATTGCTATTGTCGTAAGCACTTTGCTATTATCATTAGCGCTTTGCTTTTGTAATAAGCGCTTTGCTATTGTCATTAACGATTTGCTATTTTGTAATAAGCGCTTTACTATTGTTCAAAGCGCTTTGCTATTTTCATAAGCGTGTTATGACTGTAATTTGCGCTTTGTTATTGTAATTTGCGCATTGCTATTGTCATTTGCGAGTTGCTATTGTAATAAACACTTTGCTATTGTTATAAGCGCTTGCTATTGTCGTAAGCGAGCTGCTATTGTCATTAGCGCTTTGCTATTGTCATACTCGCTTGCTATTGTTATAAGCGCATTGCTATTGCAATAAGCGCTTTGCTATTGTCATACGCGCTTTGCTATTGTCATTAGCGCTTTGCTATTGTCATAAACACTTTTCTTTGCAATAAGCGCTTTGTTTTTGTCATAAGCGCTTTGCTATTGTCATACACGCTTTTATATTGTCATTAGCGCTTTGCTATTGTCATGAGCGCTTTGCTATTGTAAAAAGCTATTTGCTATTGTCTTAAGCGCTTTGCTATTGTCATTAACGCTTTGCTTTTTTAATAAACGCCTTGTTATGGTCATTTGCGCATTGCTTTTGTAATAAGCGCTTTACTAGTGTTATAAGCGCTTTGCAATTGTCATAAGCGCCTTTCGACTGCAATTTGCGCTATGCTATTGTCATTAGCGCTTTGCTATTGTAAAAAGCTATTTGCCATTGTCATTAGCGCTTTGCTTTGGTTATTCGCGGTTTGCTATTGTTATAAACGCTTTGCTATTTTTGTAAGCACTTTACTATTGTAATAAGCGCTTTGATATTGTCATTTGCGCTTTGCTATTGTAATAAGCTTTTTGCTATTGTCATACGCGCTTTGTTATTGTCATAATTTCTTTGCTATTGTCATTAGCGCTTTGCTTTTGTCATTAGCGCTTTGATATTGTCATTAGCGCTTTGCTATTGTAATAAGCGCTTTGTTATTGTCATAATCGCTTTACTATTGTCATTTGCGCTTTGCTATTGTAATAAGCGCTTTGCTATTGTTATAAGCGCGTTGCTATTGTATTTAGCGCTTTGCTTTTATCAAAAGCGCTTAGCTATGGTCAAAAGCGCTTAGCTATTGTCATAAGCGCTCTGCTATTGTCATTAGCGCTTTGCTATTGTAATTAGCGATTTGCTATTGTCATAATCAATTTGCTATTGTTATAAGCGCTTAACTATTGTTATAAGCGCTTTGCTATTGTAAAAAGCTATTTGCTATTGTCATAAGCGCTTTGTCATTGTCACTAGTGCTTTGCTATTTTTATTAGCGTTTTGCTATTGTCATAAGCGCGTTGCTATTGTCATTTGCGCTTTGCTATTGTCATTTGCGCTTTGCTATTGACCTAAGCGCTTTGTTTTTGTAATAAGTGCTTTGCTATTGTCATAAGCGCGTTGCCATTGTCATTTGCGCTTTGCTATTGTTATTTGCACTTTGTTTTGTCATAATCGCTTGCTTTTGTCATAAGCGCGTTGCTATTGCAATAAACGCTTTGCTATTGTCCTAAGCGCTTTGCTATTGTCATTAGCGCTTTGCTATTGCAATAAGCGCTTTGCTATTGTCATAAGCGCTTTGCTTTTGTCATACGCGCGTTGCTATTGTCCTAAGCGCTTTGCTATTGTCATTAGGGCTTTGCTTTTGTAATAAGCGCTTTGCTATTGTCATAAGCGCATTGCTATTGTAATAAACGCTTTGCTATTTCTATAAGCGTTTTGCTTTTGCCATAAGCGCTTTGAAAAATTGTCATTTAGAGGAAAGAACTCTGTTAAATAGAGTTGAACAATATGTACATAAAACAGAGCTGATGACATAAAATAGATGAGGTAACTCTGTTAAATAGGGGAGAAAACTCTGTAAAATAGGAAATGGAAATCTATAAAATAGAGGAGAATTCTTAAAAATAGAGGAGAACTCTGTAAAATAGATGATATAACTCTGTAAAATAGAGGAGAGAACTCTGTAAAATATAGAAGCGAACTCTGCAAAGTCGAGAAGTTAAATTTGTAAAATAGAGGAGATAAATCTGGAAAATAGAGGAAAGAAATATTTAAAATAGAGGAGAGAAAAATGTAAATCAAACGGAGCTGAAGACATTAAATATATGAGTAAAATCTGTGAAATAGAAGAGTGAAATCTGTTAAATAGAGAAGAGAAATTTGTAGAACAGAGGAGAAAAATATGTACATCATACAGAGCTGATGACATACAATAGTTGAGATTACTCTGTAAAATAGAGGAGAAAACTCTGCAAAATAGAGGACAGAACTCTGTAAAAAAAAGAGAAATGGAGAGAAGTATGTAAAATAGAGAAGAAAACGCTGTCAAATAGGTGAGATAAATCTGTACATAAAACAGAGCTGATGACATAAAATAGATGACTCTGTAAGGTGAGAAAACTTTGTAAAATCGGTGAAAGAACTCTGAAAAAAAGAGGAGAATTCTGTAAAATAGAGGAAAGAAATCTGTTAAATAGAGGATAGAAATCTGTAAAGTGGAGGAACATTTGCAAATAGAGGAAAAAAATCTGTACATTTAACAGAGCTGATGACATTCTGACATAACTCTGTAAAATAGAGGAGAAAATTCTCTTACATAGGTGAGAAAACTCTCTAAAATAGGTGGAATTACTCTGAAAAAATCACATAACTCTGTAAATAAGAGGAAAAATCTCTAAAACATAGGTGAGAAAACTCTGTAAAATAGAGGAGAACCCTCTGTAACATAGGTGAGACCTCTGTTACATAGGTGAGAAAACTCTGTAAAGTATGTAAAATAGTGGAGATAACTCTGTTAAATATTGACATAACTCAGAAAAATAGAGGAGAACTCTAGAAAATAGTAAAATAACTAAACAAAAGAGGAGAAAACTCTGTATCAAAGGTGTGAAAACTAGGAAAAAATAGGTGAAATAAATCTGAAAAATAGTGACATAAATCTGTAAAATAGAGGAGAAACTTTTGTAACATAGGTCAGAAAACTCTGTAAATTAGAGGAGAAAACTCTGTAACATAGTTGAGAAAACTCTGTAAAATACGTGAAATAACTTAAAAATAGTGATATAACTCTGTAAAATAGAGGAGAAAACACTAAAACATATGTGAGAAAGCTCTGTAAAATATAGGAGAAACCTCTCTAACATAGGTGGGAAAACTCTGTAAAGTAGGTAAAATAGAGGAGATAATTCTGTATAATATTGACACAACTCTGAAAAAAAGGAGATGACTCTGTAAAATAGTGACATAACTGTAAAAAAAGGAAAACACTCTGTATCATAGGTGTGAACACTGTGTAAAATAGGTGAAATAACTCTGAAAAATAGTGACATAACTCTGTAAAATAGAGGAGATAACTCTGTTACATAGGTGAGGAAACTCTGTAAAATAGAGGTGAAAACTCTGTAACATAGATAAGAAAACTCGTTTAAATAGGTGAAATAACTCTGAAAAATAGTGACAGAACTCTGTAAAAAAGCGGAGAAAACTCTGTAACATAGGTGAGAAAACTCGGTACAATTGGTGAAATCACTCTGAAAAATAGAGGAGATTCCTCTGAAAAATAGAGAAGATAACTCTTTAAAATATTGACATAACTCTAAATAATGGAGGAGAGAACTCTGTAAAATAGTCACAGTTCATATTGGGCAAATCAACTTTTGTATTAATTAGTTTTTTCGAAAATGTCATTATATATAGAACATCTATATTATTTTAAATACAATGAATACATTTGCGTGTTCAGCCATAATTTCCCAATCCAGTGGTGATTATAAACTGTAGTGTTCTCACTGCTTGCGGTCTCGTCCTGAGTATGAGCCACATTAGAAATAATTGGGGAGATGCATGTAAAAAGAGAACATTCAACATATAATCAACTACAAGTAATTATCACTTTTACATGTAGAGGAATACACAATTAAAAATGCATGCGTATAGTCTTATTAAGACGTTAGGTACTGCACGAGAATCATTTGCCAAATCTTCATTATTGAAGCAACGTTATATAATGCTGAAACGGAGAATCATTAAAATATACAAATAAAAATAACTGACTATTGTAATAATAATTATTAATGATTATAATAAAATATAGTTTTATCAATTTTGTCAATAAAAATACAGAACATGTTAATTTATGAAGACATTAAATATTGCAAATGGCTGTGGTTTTTACCAATAAATACATCGAATGTATAACAAACAAATACATAAATAGTTTTAATAATCAACCCATCTATTAATTTGAGTAAAGTACCCAATGGTCTATGTTCGATTCTCCTCCTCAAACTGAACAAATAGTTACTGTTTTAAATCGTGAAATGCGATGAATCCAGTTTCACTTTCGTGTTGGATTTTTTTTTAGGACCCCAAATTCATTTTCATAAGTGGTGCATTATATGGCGACATAAATTAAGTAAACTCTTTGTAACATTGGTCAACGTGCAACACAAATGTTGATACTCCTCTTTTTATAAAAAATGCGGCCGAAAGTTTGGTATATAAAGCCTTATAACAAAGCGGACCACTCGTTGGTTGTATCAAGGAAAGATGGTACTCATTAGACGCGAGATCTATCTTACGGAGGATTCCGGAGATAGTCGATGTTTAACGATTGAATAGAAACGAGATTTATCTTACGGATGATTTCCCAGATTGTCGACGTATCACGATTGGTCAGATCCTAAGGCGTCGTCAACGCTGCATTGAACACAACGAGCCAATGCTATTGCATTTGTAATTAGATATTCGTGTGCTGCGGAATACGATGTGGTTAGGACGGAAAATGAAAGGCTGGAATTTGTTGATGTGTTCTATTGTTCAAGTATTCGTTCGTGTGCAGAAGTCAGGTAAGAATGGTTTTTATATTCATACTATATCAACATTATAATTTTGAATTTGCCGTAAGTACTTAACGTTTTCAGATACTCTTAATTTTCGGATACCCTCTTTTTCAGCCAAAATAATTATTTTGTGTGACACTGATTTGTCCCTAGCATACTTGGCATTTGATAAAAAGAAGTCAGTGGACCGTTACGTTTGCCTAAATTTGAGTAAATAGGCATGTGCAATATATATACGTAATGGTTTCATCCGATTGCTATAAGTAGTTAAGCAGTTGAAATGATCTTCGCAAGGGCTGTCCGGTAAGCGCAGTAGTTGGTACACGCGCTTCTCAACTACGCGACCCGGGTTCAATCCCAGTTACCGGAAAAACTTGAGTTTGATTGGTGGTGAACATCTTTCAGTAACAACTAAATAGCTGGAAATTACAGCTATAATTAAAATTCGTCCCAATTTTTGTGAGTCTAGTAAGTTATTTGTTTTTAGATTGATGAGACAAACTCCGGGTCCACACATAATAGCGCGAAACGACGTCATTAATATCGAAATACACACAATGATCTTCGTAAGGAAACCAATGAAAGCTGCTTAATGTATTCACAGTTATTGTTTGTATCATTTCAAGAACAACTGTTTGTTGGCATTTATTACCAGTAAGGACCATCGCAGTGCTTCTGAAAATTGGTAGTTTGTTAGTTAATACCTGTTTAGTAATACCATTATAGTAATCTAAGGCAACATGCTCCCGATCAAAATATGAAGTGTGACAAATAGGCTCCAGTTGAATTGTAGTAAATATGAAAATACTTGTATGAATGAGATGTAAATAGGTTTTGTGTTCTGTTCTGTTCTATGAAGGTGTTAAAGACAATTATTAAACCAACGTAATCGTAATAAGCACATATATACATTGAATTGTAATAATGACAGGTCTACTCTACCGTATAGTAATGCTAATCTTTGTTCTCTGTGGTCAAAGTTCACTATTGGAGTATGTTTCTGTAACACAACATCAAACATATTAACGTAGATGAAATATGTATATTTTCATAATGTCTCTACATTGTTGTACATTAACTTTAGGAAGTGTTTTGTATATCCTCATTTTCGGACACTTAATAATTATTTATTTTAATTGTCTGAAAACTTAGAGTTATTACTGTAAGTAAAATAATACAAATTATATTTTTCTAAGAAAGGGATTTCAATTATGCGACCAATAGTATGAATTGGCTTTGGTCAATGAAAGAATATTCATTCATGATATTATTGTATCGTTTTGTGTTATTTTGTATACTTATCTTATATTTACAAATACACAATTTTGTTACCGTTTAACAATATGTTAATAATTGTGCATGACACGAGAGGTATACTTGATACATGTAACTCCCGAGCTTTGTGANACGGCACTCGTTATGTCTTAGTCTCCATGCGCTGTTAAATAGTTTCTTAAAACACTGTTTCATACAACGCAAAGTATCAAATTGATCGGTTCCAGCGAATTTCATTAATTGCGTTTCTGGTAAGAGTGGTTAGCATTTGATGAAATGTTTGTTTTGTCTTTAAAATGTGTTGGTCAAATTAAGTTGAAAGGATAAAATAAAACAGAATGAACGTTGGATTGTTATTGTTAGAAGAACTGGATTAAAGTTGTCAGTTTGGTACACATGTTCGTTTTTCGATTTTGTTTCATGACTTCGTTTTCAAGCAAATGATTTATACAGTAGTCGGATCGATGAAATCTGCACTTTCGGTTTTATTCAGTTTTTATATTTTTTATGTAATTTTGTGTTTGTGTTCATTTTATTTGTCTACATGCTGAAAATTTGAGTTAAGCCTTACTCTGACTTAGATTGAAATTAGACGCCATGTTGTTCAGTTTACGTCGCGCTGTCGTATTCTATTCAGATATAAAAAATCCGGCACGGAGCCGATATAAAGTAACAACTTATAATGATGTAAAAAAACAAAAGTAATAGTACATCAATAGATGGGACGTACTTGGGTCCGTATTTTCCGATAATTGATTATAACGTTAAATTTAGTATTTATGAAACAATAATGATATAAATTCATTTGAATGGTTAAAGATATAACTGCAGCAATTTGTAAAAAACTAAACTGTCGTATGAATAGACGAAAGCAATTGTTAGCTGCACGACAACAAATGTAATCATGTTCGAGGTTGTTGTAATTTACATGTGTTGTAAAACGCACTCTTTTTTCTAATATACGCACTTTATATGAGGTACAATTGTTTCTTTACACGCTTATCATAAGAGTGCTATGTTAAAACGAATAATTTAAAATCAATTAACAATTCCACTCCTCAAATAATCCACTGAGCGGAAATATCAGGCCATTCCTGCATGGCGACAATATCAGTTATTCCATTTTATTAATGAATATTTGTTTTTACTTTAAAACTCATCAGTGTTCTAGGTACAAATGAATTTACACGATTATGTTCTACTTGAATATTTGCATANGTAATAGCAATGAAGTTGATCGTCTCGGCATAAATAACGCATGTTAAACATAGCGGATGTACATGTCTGACGTCACAGCAAGGGAGGTAAGTCAGTCCAACTTTAAGAAAGCAGTGCGTTATTGGACGAGTTACCTGGTGATTTATGGTATAAGGCGTAACGTCTAATTGTTGCAAATAGTTGTATTCAGCATCTCAAACAATTATCTTTAATATTATAAAGTTTCCAAAAGTGTTAAAATTGACCTTTAACATCTGTGTGTGTTTGTCTTTGTGTGTGCGCGTGCGTGTTTGTGTGTGTGTGTGTGTGTGCATTTCGAAGTTTATGAGGTCCTTCCGCGCCAGAGGCCGCATTATGTGTGGACCCGGAGTGTGTCCCAGCACTCCTGCCTAATTAACTTTCTAGGCTCACGTAAGTTGGGACGAATTTTGAATTATAACTGGAATTTCTGTTACTGAAAAATTTGTAATTTTTGTAGTGGTTCTGTGTAGTGGGGAGAGGGAAGCCGGAGTTCTCGGAGGAAACCCCTGCTGTCTGGTATGGTGACCACCAACCAAACTAGCATGCTTCCGGGAACCGGGATTGAACCCGGGTCGCCTAGCTGAGAATCCCGTGTACCAACCACTGCGCTAGCCGGACCGCAAATGTCTCTAATGTTCATGCTTACAATATCGTCCAACTACAACATGTGCCGTCAATACCCTTTCAGCGTTCATGTTATTTTCTGTTTCAATGAAGTCCCTTCTAATCATAAATCCACTTCTGGCGTAACGAATCAAGGATCAGACTGAGTTTACTATTTAATCTGTTATGCATTCAACGAATCTTTCGGGCTGTCCGGTAAGCGCAGTAGTTGGTACACGCTCTTCTCATCTAGGCAATCCACGGTTCAATCCCCGTTCCCAGAAGCATGCGAGTTTGGTTGGTGGTTCCTATACCTGACAGGTTGCGTTCGCTACGGCTCCCCCCACAATACAAGACCTCACCAAAATTGAAACAAGGGCCGTTTGTAAAACATGCATGCCATTGTGTGACCTTGACCTTTGACCTAGTGACCTGAAAATCAATAGGGGTCATCTGCCGGTCATGACCNTGCTGCATCCAATGGTAGGTCAGACAATGTGTAAATATATAAGATATTGACAAAACCATTATTTCTCAGTTTCATATTTTAAAACAAAACAGTAGGTATATGCAACTGGTCGGCGATATAACAGTCACAGTATTTAAAAAGACTAACACGTTTAAGCCAAACATTTAAATGTTTATTTGAGGATACATGAATTAACTGACCATTGCCTAGAAAACAGTAGATAGCGATGATGCCGCAATCAAAACATATTCGTAAATTTAATAAAAGCATATTATGAATGCTCACAAATGTTTTGACATGTTATTATTCTTCAGGCTCTCACTATTCGGTCTTTCAAGGATATGTTCACACTGGAACTGCAATCGACACATCCAGGAAGGTCATCTCAAAACTCGACTGCGCATCAAGGTGTTCCAACTCAAAGAACTGCATCAGTACCCACTACAACACAGCGACCTTGACCTGCAGTCTGTTTGATTCGTTGGCATTCCAGCAAGGAGACGTCAAATATGACGTCACTGTTGTCAACAGTATTGCCATAACAGAGAGGTCACGGGCACAGTTGTTTGGGACATAAACCGGCAATTGGGCTGTCATGTGTTTCACAGCCACGTTAAGCAATTTAAAACACCACAATATTCCAACAAAACAAATGCGATAAACGTTTATGTCAACACTAAACATACAAATGCAACTGCACAAACAGTAGACACACTTTATTATATCACGAGGTCTTTTATGTGATGGCAAGTTGATAATTTCAAACAGGCGGTCACAATACAAAAGCCATAAATACATCACTTAAACACTCCAAAACACAAATAAAAATTGAACTTAATTCAGACACCGCCTTGGAACGGCCATAGCAAATTATTGTGGGTTGACACCAGGTATACTTTTACTCTTCAAACATTATACAAGTCCCAACTTGAGTTATTCTCAGAAAACATGTAAACATAAATACAAACGAGACAATTTAAATGATTTCAAATTATTTGTAATTAATCTACTTCATCGTTGAATGCAACCGATAGCAGTAGATTTGCTACTTTCTAATGCAATTTTAAATACTACAAAAACAAGTAGCTACATCTCGTTGATTTTGTCACATAGCATAACAAACATCTTTTTGATGTTGTGATGTTGTGATGTGTTGCTAATAAACTGTATTCGCGATTTAGTCTTATAAGTCACTGTTGTTAATTTATCGATTAACCGCGATACATCAAAAAGTAATTATGATAACAAATGTAAGCAGTGACAATCTTGAATAAACATTTAGTGATATTTCAGCTGCATTATGGATCATATTGCCAATAGTCCTGGTACATCAAGGGCGCAGAAATAATCACAAACTACACGTGTAAGATGCATAATTTTACACTTGTACTTATTACACACAAGACCAATATTTTTTTCAGTGGCTGAATGAAAGACTGACAGACGAATTGTTGTTGTTTTTTTGTTGTTGTTTTTACATTGATTTTGAGCTTTGCAGTATAGTATAGACGTTTTGTAACACGATTGAAAGAAATCACGAAAGCATGTTTATTAGGTCTTACCTTTTTTATATGTTTCGTCTTGTTTATGTTCTTTTGTTAACATATCAGTGATGGTAAATAATGATTGTGAATCCCAACTTTGATGAATTTCCTTATCATTAAATATTCTTTGCTAATATATTCTTCCGATAAGATTATGGAAAACGCGGAAGTATACACGTGAATGACTTTCTATTTGAATTCGAAAAAGTGCATTATTCAATGAGTTAACGATAAATTGTGTTATTTATTTATTTTTATTATATTTTCTGAAAAAAAAATGATGTTTGAAATGGTTCGCATATCTTCAAGATTAACATTTTCAAAAGAGTTTAATGGTATCACGAAAGAATCGTGCATCATTTGTTTCAAACAACTGTATTACAAATATAAAATA